>VDFB02354034.1:0-15052 GCA_007258455.2 Sequoia sempervirens
AAGATAAACTAGTCATTTGCTAGCATTTTTTTTTTCCTTTGGGCATAAGGATGTTAGATAGAAAACATTTGTAAGGGTGCAGGAGGTAAGTTATTTTTTGTTACAAAGTTTGGTTTTGGTGGAAGGATCTACCATTATTGTCAAAATTGATTGTTGGCTTCACATGAGTTGTGTTTTCTAATGGTTTATTGGAAAAGAAAGCAACATGTATATTTGAATAAAATCAAAGCCACCAATTCCTAAGTATCATTTTTTGAATGAATGGAAAACTTTCCTTGTAATGAGAAAGCAAGGGCTTACATTTGATGGGAGTATGGGCATATTTAACATTTTTTCTATATTAAAACACTGTACCACAAGAAAGTGAAGATTTTTAGAAGATTGTCAAAAATTCTAAGGGTTATAATTTTATATATGTATAACTTATGATATCTCCAAAATTCTTCAAATTATATATATAAATGCCTTGAAAAATAGGGTCAATTTTCAAATGTAGGTCTCTAGTGTGAGATATTAATCAATTTAATGGGCTTTTCTTCAGCTAGCTGTGAAAAAAAAGAAAATTAATTTTATTTACGAGTGTGGGAAAACCGTTGATCATACTCTTTATAATAAATATTAAGATACTTTTGGCCCTCTCTCTAATTTTGCGTCCAGTTCTTCATCTTTCAATGTTAAGCTCTTCCGCAATCAGCTGAGGAAATTAATGTTTATATGATATTGTTATAAGTAGCATTATACACACTGCAGCCAAGATTTTCAAGCTTGAGTTGTATTCTGCTATCCTAGTTCCTTTGAGTTTTGCCTGCATCGGAGGAGGAGGTAGAATTCACAATTTAAAACAAACAAACAAAAACCTTGAAGATGGCACTTGTACTTGCAGAGGCTGCTGTTAAAAAGTTTGCGAGATGGCCATTCAACAAGCGGCTAATGAGGTAAGCATAGTATGGAACGTCAGTGAGGACTTTGAATTGTTGAAGAGCGGAATAGAGCAAATCAATTGTGTTTTAAATGAAGCTGATGAAGGGAGCAGTAGACAAAAGGAGACTGCGAAAAAATGGCTTCACAGAGTTCGGGATATTGCTTGGGAGGCAGAGGACATACTTCAAGAATGTGCTGTGGATTCTATGTATGCAACTCATACTCAGTTATGCACTTTAAGTTGTAATTAATTGACTTGTCGCCATCAAATGGGCAGAAGAATTCAAAAGGTCAAAGCCCGAATGAGTTTTGTTCTGAGGGAAACCCACTGAATATAACAAATGTTTTGGTGCCTCGAATAGAAGAAGCAGAGTCATTAATTAGATCGTAAAGACAACAGTTGAAGCGATCGAATGTTCTTCCCAGAGATTCGAAACCAGTGGGGATACAGTCCTGCTGAGCTTGTTGGAGAACCCAGCTTTCCAATTATTGCAGTGGTTGGAATGGGGAGAATGGGCAAGAACTATATTCTTCGGCATCTCTACAATGTAGAAAAAGGAAGGCATGAGATGGCTGTATGGCTTTCAGTTTCTCAGTTCTATTATGTTTCCAAATTGCAGCGTGATATTGGCTTTCAGTTAGATTTAATTGAGCAAATTAAGGGTAGTAAATCAAGTGAAGAGATCTGTGTAAATCTGAATGCTAAGATTTTTGAGATGGAGTGCTTGTCAGATGAAGAGAGTGGAGGCTGTTTTGTTGTCACATCCCCATAAAAAGGCTATCTGACATGGCAAGTCATGTGGTCAGAGAAATAATAAAATAAGATTTTTGATTAAGCCCACGACCAGCAAGCAGGGAGCTCATTAAATCAGGAGACAGAAATCATTAAAGAGGAAAGGGCCATGGTTCAAGGTCTGGTGGGGGGGATTGTCCGTGCAATTAAGAGGCATGGCGCCCCAACTCCAAGAGAATTATGGCTGACAGGTTGTGTAGGAAGAGACGGCAGAAGACAGACTTTAAACCACTACAACCCTCCTAAAGTGGCCAGTTTTTGGTGCTCTAATTTGCGGAAGAAAAATAAAACAAAAGAGAATGGTGAATGGTGAAGGCTCGAGCAGAGTAGAGGCACGCAGATTTGGTCAAATTGCAGAGTGGGGAGAGAGGGAGTAAGGGAAAGAAGAGAGGACACAGGGTGTGAACAGAAGGGAGGAGAAACCGCATGGAAGAGGAAGCTGTAGGAAGGCACGAACAGAAGTGGCTATGTCGACTTGAGTTGCAGAGGCGTTCTGGGGAGAAGGAAACCGAATGGGGACGCAATGGGTAAGGGGCTCAAACAAGAGGAGTAAGAAAGGAGAGGAATGTAGAGCAAGGAAAAAGAGGCGAAGAGCAACCTTAAAAAAAAACGAGTTGGGCACTGGGGAAGCACGTTAGGCAATGGCAGTGCAGTCATGGCTTGCTTTGGCTTCAGATCTTCAAGTGGTTTCGTTTGGCCAGCACCCATCTATGTTGTCCTTTGTCAAAGCACTCAATCCTCGTGTTGCTGTGGACTCTGCCATTGAATTCACCAATGGAACACAAGTGGGTCATACGAACAACACATGATATATATTGGTCGCTATTCTTGCTTCTCACATATTATGAAATACAATGCACTAGCATTTTCTTGAAGGGAGGATGAACATTCATTCAATCACCCAGCAAAGAATGAGATACCTAAAGGAGGATTGCAGTAATTATTGTTAAAGCCTCAAATAGCACCACAGTGGTAAAAGGTATACGTATATTCTTTTCTCCCATCACAAAGATGAGGGTGAGCAATGGAAGGAATTATGGATCCCGTTTTATCAGTGCACGTGAGAGCGCCAGCATATCAGTCTTGGAGAGGCCAGCGTGGAGCTATTTAAGTATATTTCTACAGTCAGATAAAAATATCTTCACCTAGAGATGAGTACCCTCCACCGAAACTTCCATAAGAGAGTATTTAACCTTAAATTATTTAATCTTGCAACTAAGATATATGGATCTATTTGATTGGGTTTGCTTAAATGAAGCATTAGATAATTTGTTCCATTCTTTGTGTATGTTCTACCCTTATGGAATTCTCTCAATAGTCTAGGTGTCTTGTCTAAGCACATATATTGTTGTTATAATAAATCTTCCAAATTTTTGTGATACCTGAAATATGTAGCATATCAAATATTAATCTTGAACTAACGAATTTAGATTTATCTTAATCAATAAGTCATATATACACATAATTGTTCATTACATGATTATTTAAGATGGTAATATGTAAACCATTATCGTGTCTCAAAACATATGGATTGTCATAATGTAGATTTATAATATGATGAAATAACTTAGTGAATAATTCGTCCTAAATAACTAGATTGGGATAGGGTGATTGGTTTTAGGGAAGTAAGTTAACCTCTATTTTTCTTAGAGAATTTATATTGTCTTGTGACTAGTAGATTTACCAAATTTATTGGGGTACATATTTACATGATCTAATAGATACATTGTTTCCGCCATCTCAAGCATGCCTTAGGTATCAAATGGGCTTAAGCAAGTTTATAATTATGTTATATGCCTTCTTATGGTTAGATATTGTACCATAGCTTTCACGGTGCTTTGCCTCTATGCTTTCCTCTTGGAGGCAATAGTTTCAAAGACTATGTCAATGGTATATTCGATATGTTGCTCTTTAATAATGCAAAGTATAGGTTAGTGGATGAATTTAAACATGGGTTTCCTATCATTGGTAAATATATCAAAGAACATAAATTATGATATGGTCGACATCATAGCATATTGGTATATGCAATTATAATGAATATTTAGCTATAAGGGAAAAGTACGAATAAACTATCTAGTCTATGAACTAAACTATTATATGAATATGGGTACTCACGTGTCTATGGAAAATTAATAGAAATTGCCTTCTACTTGGAGGGTTTATAGATATATGTCTCCTATGTAAGAAGGGTATTTTGAAGTTTAACTTATGATATTACTAGCACTTGCACCCCAATGAGGTGCAATGCTTATGTCGATAGGCTGATATACTTTGGTATAACATTCTTCTTGTGTATTAGTCTAACTAAATCATTGGTAGCAAACAAGTGCATTGAACTGTCGAACTCTTCTTTTTCTCTTGATGTGAGCTGCTTGTCTTGTGTGTCATTAAAAGTTGCCAATCTTCTTCTGTTGCTTCTGCATTTCGTATGTTTTGCAATAGTTGATGAAATTTTTGTTGTGTTGGAGTCTCTCCTTGTTGATGAAAGACTGTTTGTAAGGTGAGAACAGTTGTAAATTGGCTCCACAGTGTTTTTGTAGTTGAGTGTGATGTGTACAGAGATTTGTCCATCATGGGTGGCAGTTGGGTGAGGTCACTGATTAATATTATGGACACTCCACCAAAATGTAGATGTTGTCGGTGTGGGAAAGCCTCACGTAGTCTTGTGTCATTTTTAGTAGCAACTTTGGACCTATGAAGCTCATCTCATCAATCAAAATATATCTTATATGTTTCATATCTTCTTGAAATGTTGTTAGTGTATGTCCTTGTAGTGGGTGCATGTCTTTAATAGGGATCTGGAGCGTTGAATGTATAGTTGATGCATGAATGTTAAATGCAACCACCCCTATAGGAGCTAATGTGAGCAGTTGGCTTTTTTGTTGTGGGCTCTTACTTGTGTGCTTTTCTTATGCGGGCAATTAGGTATGATTTTCTTGTACCTGTTGTTCCTTGAACAATCATGTGTAATGGTTTTTCTGAGGGGCATTCACTATGGTCAATGATAATTGTGAGTACTAGTTTTTGTTGTGATGATAGTGTATAGTTAGGGACATCCAAGTTGCCTGCCATAGTCTCTTCTTGGCTACATGCCTTTTTCATGGGTATGAACTAGATGGCAATTTCATTAAGATCTTGGGGTACCGCTAGTTGATCCCATTTATTGTTGTTATCAAACTCATTCCTACCAAGCATCTCAAGTTCATTTAGGTTAACATTGTTTGAGGGACCCATTTGTGAAAACAATTCCCATTCGTTAAGTTTTGTTGTGTCCCTTGTGGCCATCTCTGTATTGCTCTCATCTTCTTCTTCAATGGTTGCTTCTATTTCAATTGTGCAATTAACATGCCATACACCATATTTGGCTAAGTACATTTGCTTCCAATTTGCAATTATTGTATCCTTAGTAAGTCCTACCTCGCTTTCTATGCTCTGAAAATGTTTGTATAATAGTAGCTCGCTCCAGAAAAAAGTTTCAAAGTTGTTTTAGTCCTCCTTTGGGATGCTATAGAACTTTGGGAAAACATTAACAATTGCTTTTACCTCTCTCTCTTTCCATTTGCATCCTTTGCGCCTTGCAGAATACGAGAAAGATCTTGTAGATTTGACTAGCGTTACTATTTCCATTTCTTGAGGCTGATTAATGTAGGAATGTAGGTAGCTCGTATGGAGTTGGATTTCATCTGTTTCTATTGTTATTCATTGGAACACTTTCTAGCCAACATTCAAAGATGTGAATGGTTGATTACAAACAACGAGTGAAATTTTTTGAAGCATATGACATGTTTCTTGTGCTCCTATATCACACTCTACAACAAGCTCTGTCATGAATTTTTGAAATGTTGTGACAACCAGTTCATTTGTTCTTTGGCATGCAGATATTCTTGTTAACATATCAGTACAAGACTCAGATGCTCTATTTGATTTTGACACATACTTGGCAATGTATTTTAGTACAAGTGCTCGTGAGATAACTGGTTGGCAATCTATGTTGACTCTCCATATCAAAAGCATTTATGGATTGTGTATGTTTAGCCTATCATCATTCCTTGTAGGTCCATATTCTATTTTCCCATTATCATCACATAATAAGGTAGATACAATTTGTTCTTTCCATGGAGCTTTGTATCGACACTGTAGTTGTTTCCCCTTTTGCGTAAGCATGTCCCCTCTCTGCATTTTGTGTGCCTCTGGACACAGTTGATTATCTCCTCATAGTCATGAGAGGGATCTGTAGCTAATATTTGAGCTGTGTTTAGCAAGCATGGGTCATTGTGTTGGGGACGGTAGATTGTGTTTTTCTATGTGAAGTAGGATGAGGGTTCCAATCACTTAGATACTTGTCAAAGAATGTCCTTGCCTGTTAAACTTCTATGTTGTTCTCCCAATCAAATTTATCCATGTCTAATGCATTTTTGACCCAGAGGAATCCATGCACATGTGCATTTCTTTGATGTTGCCATTCATATCTATACCAATAATTTTTTGCACCAAGAAGTTTTTGGATGACAACTTCACGAAATATTGTAAATCGTTGGTGGAGATATAATGATGTGGTGTGGGGGCTATTGATTACATTGTCCAAGCGTTGTTTATTTTTTTGCATTTCCACTATTGTGTCATTTGAGAGCAATCGTTGTAGGTCTGACCACTTTGTGTCTATTGCACTCAATGTGAAAAATAGAGTGGGAGACCCTATTTGGTTGATCATATTTGTTAGCTCATAACAACATTTGTTCCAATATGGTCTTGTGCCTCACATTGAAGATCCAAAGTGCATGAGTTCTTCAGCTAATTGTGTGTCAGGGAGGCTTTTCAAGTGTGCACAAAGGTTTTCAATAGTTGTTGGGATGTTTCTTCTACATTTTTTTTAATGAAAATTGCTGCAAGCCCTTGGCTACGGTGTCGCAACATAAGATTGAACATAAAATATTGAAACCTTGGATGCCTTCCAAATCTTTGGTCATGGAACCTCATCAAGTGCAGTGCATACTCGTGCATTCAGACTTCCCTAATCCGTAGTTGCATTTGTAGTGCAACCCCATTGGGGAAGAGCGTTGGAAACACCATATCAAGCAAGCCTTCGGTATTGTATTCATTTATTGGTGATGAGTTCATTTGAGGCCAATCTATAGTGCTATTTGTGTTGTCCTCAAGCTCTAGTGCTTGCTTAATAATTTATAGCTCACAACGTCTATTTGGAAACTTAGCCATAAATAATGATGTGTGTACTATTCTATCCTCAATTTCATCTTCATCAATGGTGTTCCCATTATTTGGCACCCCTGTACATTTTCTAGTTTCAATGGTGTGCAACATGCTTGAAATATACATGCTAACTTTAGGAATTTGAGCCAAACCATCAACACTTATGGCAACATCATTATAGTATGGGTCATATTTCACTTTGTATTGCAATGCATCTCTGATGTGACTTCTACTTACATAACAATCATAGAAATGGCCTTTTGTGTGTAGTCTTCGAACTATGAGCACATCCAAGTCTTCTATCCTTCGAGGGAGAACTTTTGCAATGTTTTTGATATCTTGTGGGAAGCTAATTGTGTAATTGCTATATTTATACTTCCCTCTAGAAGCATGGGTTACTTGTAGTATTGGGTTTACTCTAGCAATGAGCATTTCCTCCACACGGGTCGGTCTTTTTAGCACAACAATTTGTTCTCCTGGGTCCATGTTGTTGAGTGAGGAGAATCGATGTATACCTCTCTCATTGAAACATCTTTTTCAAGTAGCATGAGGGTCCGATGAATGAAGAAGCATGCATGGGTAGTTTTCCTTGCATATAATGCATGTTTTCCTATTGGAAAGTGCGTCTATCTTTTGTCAAAATCTTTTCATTATTTTTATGAAGCTAGCAGTTTTGCTGAATAATGTTTAATCTTCTATGTCTTGTCTTGTTTGCATATGTTGAGCTTGCCATGTTTGCTTCTCTAAATGTTTAATGTCTTTCTTTCCAATTATTTCCTCTCTATAATGTGCATAGTAATTGTGGCTTCTCTCATGATCTCATAGCCTTTGTGCTTTTGTTTGATGGGGGTCGATTTGGTTGGGGTGCAACTTTTTTATCCGCCTTCGAGTGGCTATTGCTTCTTTATGCCGCGCATAGTGATCTTGATTTATTTTTAGGGTTTGTTGTCTTCTAATCTCTAGTTGTTGCAAGTGAGCTTGACTTGTTTTGGGGTAGGGGTCCGACATTTGTACTGTGGGAATGTAAGGCTGAATTAGTAATAAGAGAAGCATAAACACACTCAAACAACTATACGTGGCATCAACACAACATATGTAAAGCTTACAATGTTGAAAGAAGTACATTTTGGATATTTATACATCTAAACAAACACACACACACATACATATATATAATGGACAATTATCCTAATTTAATGTTCTTCACACAGTTCAATAAAATTGTAGGAAGGTATATTAAGGTAAAATAATACAATTTCTTAGTTAAGCAACCCAATAGCATCGGGGAAAAATAATTAAAATTCATATATATGTGTCAAAACAAAAAATAGAAAATAAAAAAATGACATATTCAAGGCATAGTTTTTAGAACTAATATCTATTAAAGTGTAGTTTTAAGATAGTTGTAGATTACATCATGTCAAAATAAGTGAGTCTTGCAATGCTAGAAGAAGTAGATTCCACATATATATAGACATAAACAAACACATACACATTGTTAGACTTGTTTTACTGAGATATTATTGTTACAGTTATAATTGGAACGCACAATATTGAAGGGAGTAGAATTATAAGTTTATAAGAGTCATATACATGACGTGTTGGAAAATGTAAACTTCGCAGCTTACATATTTCTATTTGTAGGTAGACATGACACATGTGGTTGGAGATTTGAATACATTTGATCGCTTGAACAAAACCATCAACTATAATTTTATAAGAGTCATATACATGACATGTGTTGGAAAATATAAACTTATCAGCTTACATATTTCTATTTGTAGGTCAACATGGTACATGTGGTTGGAGATTTGAATACATTTTGTCGCCTGAACAAAACCATCAACTATACTACTATCTTATAATACAATCTATTCATCCTATGGTTGGTCATTCTTGTCACTGGACATTTCTTTGATCTTGGAAAGTAAGATGTTGCTCTCTGCAGTGAAGTCAACTTGCTCAACCTTTGTGATAGTTGCCTTCAAACGTTCTTCATTATTGTATGTTTCATTTCTACATGTCAAAGTAAACAACTATTTTTTTGTTCAACACGTCTCTAATTACCTGTTGAGTATCCATTTCTATGTCATCCTCAAACTGTAGAGAGTATAGCTTTTCCTTAGACATTTCCATGAGTTTTGTTGCTCCTTCATCGAATGCAACTACCCATAGCATATCTATGTGGTCCTATAACCTTATTTGTAGTATGTACCTATAATTACAAGAGGTACGTGCTACGTGACACTTTGAGCAAAACCACTTTTCATCTTCAATTTGCACCAATCTTTTCTTGCATTGTTTTCCCCCCGATTCATTAGGGCACACCGAATAGCAAAATGATTCAGATTTGATGAACAACAATGTTTTGTTTATTGTACATTGGATATGATGCACTTTATGCATAATTTGTTCTCGAACATCCCTAATTGTTATTCTTGTGCCAGGCATAGATGGATCGCTAAACTTTATTGAAGGTGATAGAATATTGGCCCCACTTTGTTTGAACCAAGTTTGTAGTTGTTTTGTCTCTTGTATGTCAAGGTCTATAAATAAACTTGTATTGCTTGATGTGCTCAACACCTTTCCGATGTACTCGTAGACTCGTCCATTTTTAATATCAAAAACAATTGTTTCTTGTAGGTGATACTTTTGTTGAAGACAACCACCTTACTTCTTTGCTATTGTGCCCCATAGAGTGATATCTATAGTTGCCTCAGACATGTCCAAAAAGGATATTGTGTGCCTTAGGACCTATGTCCCATCTTTTCTCCTAATTGTGGAGCTTGGACTGACACAAGTGACAACTCCGATAACATCAACAGTTGAATTGCTACTCTTCTTTGCAAATTCGCTGATAAGTGTAAATGAGAATAGGTGTTTTGGAATAGAATGGTCATCTTCACAAAGAGTGACCTTTGACTCTATTGACAAGGAAATTTCTAGCCCACTATTTAACTTGTAAAACTTATTAGTAGCCTTTATTGCACCACCAGATAATGTATAGGTTTTTCCAATATTAATATTTTGATAATGAAGATCAACAACTTCATTGAAACACGTGTCACGTGTTTCAGTCCCTTTAGTGTCGATGATGTTAAAGGTAAAAAATTAACTAGTACCTTTATAGGTATTGTACTTGCAAATATCCTTTTTGGCAGTCACACGACCTTTGACAGTCCATCTTGGTAGAAAAGGGTTCAAACTTTTAATAGGTGTAATTGTGATTGGTGCTTCCATTCTACTCCTAGAAGGATTTATGCCAAATAATCTTCTCGCAGGAGTTGATACTCTAGCAGTGCTAATTGTCTCAGGTTCTGCATGTGGATCCGAGGAATTTTCCAATGCTTGTTCTATATGGTGCTCTTGTTCCATATAAAGTGAAGTAGGTTCACCGATTATATCCTGGTTTGTGGAAACAATCTCAAGGTTCACAATGACAATCCACCTATACATTTGCAACACAAGAGTAAGAATTAGTAATATAAGGAACAAGCTAAAAAGCTAATAATGTTTTTCTTTTGGAAAATTTTGGATTCCTTTACTCACTGAGACCCACTTGATCTGGGGCAATTATATTTTGTCATCCGTATTATCGATCCAATTGTAATTTTACCAGAGGCTATGTAATGATTGTATTTCTGAGGTGAAGATGTTTTTGTTTGTAGGCCCCATCAGATATTTCTACCTTGTAGTGGTTGTTGTGTTCATGGACATGTCTGAAGTTTGAAATAGACAAAATTTGCACATTAGGTTTGAAACCTTGATTCCCATCATGGATAAGTTTAATCACATATGTGGTTAATATTGTAGCCATGGTCTATGGAAGTTTACTAACCCAACAAAATTATATTATGTGTAAGATAGTGTATGCATAGAATTATTGTATGTTCTTATTTTGGAAAACATATACCTCAACATATTGTTGAGAATAAGAATACACAAGTGTTGAAGTACGTAATATTCAAAAAAAAAAATTGTGAGGAGCAATATTTTTCCTCGATATCTACTATAAGTTATATTTAGTAAAATTAGTGCTATGAAGATCAATATGCACAACGGTGTTACAATGTAAACATAATATATAACAACTAAGGTTTCAAATATAAGGTCTGCTACTAAAACCATTTCGCTCTACATATTACTATTTTGGCATCTTCATTTGGTTTCAAAAAACATCGAATGTGTATCATGCTAGTGATCTTCATAAACATCACAAAAAAATAACTAACTTCCAAGAAGTTAGTTAAACTTCTAAGACCACATATCACTCAATAAAACTATGAAACCATGTTTTAGCTCAAATGCATTGGCCACTCCATAATATTCACGATACTTTAATTCATAAAGGAAACCATAATATAGCTCAAGGGCTTCACATGTTGCACAAAATTTCCAAACTATTTCTTGCACCAATTCAACTCCATGATCCTACACATTGCATACATCTTGGCTTGTTCACATAGCTTCTTCAAAAATTTCAACATTGAGTGCAATAGGATGATATATCAAAGGGTTTGAAAGAAACATACATATGACTACAATACTTTACATAGCTAAATGTTGCAAGAGTGGATTTGTACAATGATGATCAAGTATATTATCATATTGAACAACGTTGTGATATGTATTTGTTTCAATAAGAATAAAGTTGAAGATAATATTGAAAGAAATGTATATATACAATGACTTAAGGTCATAGTTCAAGATAATATTGTAAATAAGGGGACACAAGTATTACAATAAGTTCTATTCATTAAAATTAGAACTATAAAGATCAATATGTACAATGACATTACAATGTAAACATAATATATAACAACTAAGGTTTCAAATATAAGTTTGACCACTAAATCCATATCCCTCTACATATAACTATTTTGGCATCTTCATTTGGTTTCACAAAAACATCTAATATGCATTATGCTAGTAATCTCGATCGACATCACAAAAAAGTAACTAACTTCCAAGAAGTTAGTTGAACTTCCACTAAATCCATTTTGCTCTACATATATGTAACTATTTTGGCATCTTCATTTGGTTTCACAAAAACATCTAATTTGTATCATGCTAGTAATCTCGATCGACATCACAAAAAAGTAACTAACTTCCAAGAAGTTAGTTGAACTTCTTGGACCATATATCACTCAATAAAGCTTGGAATTCACGCTTCAGTTCAAATGCATTGGCCACTCCATAATATTGATGGTACTTTAATTCATGCAGGAAACCATAATATAGCTCAAGAGCTTCATAGGTTGCATGAAATTTTCAAACGACTTCTTGTACCAATTCAACTTCATGATCCTGCACATTGCATACATCTTGGCTTTTTTGCATAGCTTCTTCAAAAAATTCACGGCAACTTGTCAAGACATTATTTGAAAAAGCTTCAACATTGTTGTGAAGAAAACCCAACCAATCCGTAGATGTTGAGTCAGTTGTTGATAGAGGTATCTCATGGGTTTGTAGTGAGGTTGTATTGGACTCAGAATCATTGTTTGAAATAGTAATAACATCTTGAGGTGCTCGTGCATTATCCATATCCTGAAACTATAATTCAAAATAGCAATAGTAATATTAAAAATAGTTGTCATTAACAAGGGCATAGGTATTCACTAAGACCCAAACTACAAGCATATTACACACACCATTACGTTCTATTTTGTTTTTCATAATCGACCCTATGAGGTGTGCCACCTAATTGGATTGTGTCATTTTTCATCTAATAGTGTGTAAGGATCCATGATGTAGCAAATAAAGCTTTCATTTCCAATGACACAAGTTGTTGAATCTAACATGACATCTAGCAAGATAAATCAAAATATAAATTCTTGTAAAACTCACCTTTCATAATTGATCCTATGCTTAAATTTGACTACACATTCTAGCATAGCATTTTTTTTAAATATTTTTCAAGCCTAGGCTATCATATTAATAAATGAAATCCCATCATTATTGATTTTTTTTTGTTTAAAGAAAATTAAAGAAAACTATGGTATTAAATTATTATGAAAGATGTAAAAACTAAAATTTCTTTGACGTTTTTTTTTGTTTTTAATTTTTACGAATTTTTAAAATTTGCTATTAACTTTTTAAATAAGTCTAAGAGGTTCTATGAATTTTTGTTAAGGGTATTCATACAACTGTAGAGTGAAAGTGTGTAACACTTTTAAATGACTATATACAACTATAGACTGAAAATGTACAACTGTTGAATTATGGCATAAAACTGTAGAATGAAAGTGTAATGACAACATACATTTCTTACTCTTTTCATCAAAGGGAAAATGTGTGACTGCATGGAACTATGGAAAGAAAATTTAGATTTATTGAATGACAAAATACAGCTATGGAATGAAAGCATACCCCTGTTGAATGGCAACATAAAGTTATTTTTTACTTAATTAAATTTGAAAAAAAATTAACTTATAAAAGCAAGACAAATACTTTCAATTTTACCATGTTCAAATAAAATCAAAATATTATAAATAATTCCTGACCTTTTTTCTATTTCATACTTTGTAGACAATTTTAGGCAATGAGCAATAGTGCAAAAGGAAGAAAGATAAGAATTGAAATTTTTCATTTCCAATCATATGGATAAATCTTTAACTAAAGAAGACTTCAAACACACAGATGATTGGAGGGATGGAAATAATAACACAAACAACTCCATGAACCAATGATTCTTTATACAAGTAAAATTAAATAAAATGATTCATTTTCAATGGTCCAACAACAATGATGGAATATATTTCAACAGTTGTGGGGTCAAATGTGGAGCCAAGCTCGAAAAGGTTTTATATAGAATTTTGCACAGCAAGGTTGGAATCAGTTCACTTTAGATATCGTTATAATCCAAATGACTTTCTCCACCATTGTAATATATGTTTTGCATCAACATTTATAACATTGGAGCTCAACTCTTTCCCTCAAGATTTTAGATATAGTTCACTAAAGTAAAAATCATATTTTATATCCCATCCCATTAATAATTTCACTAATGATAAAATATTGCACACACTAAATTTTTGGGCACAGTCTATTTTTCTATGACTGCACAGAGTTGTACGAGATTAGGCAATTAATTAAATGTCACGCATGTGCCAACAACAGAAATGTTTTAGAATAGAATAAAAAACAACTAAAGAAAACAACACATTCACTGAAAACGTAGCAAGTGAATCACCTCAAGATTTTGTATCACGTTGGTGGATCCTTTCTTTGCCAATGCTCTAGAAGACTTGTATGCAAAAAGGAAAAACGTAGACAAGGTACGTGAACTGTTTGATAGAATTTTGCCTGCTTCTTCTCCACAAAGACTTTAAACACGCAGCCAAATCTCATCCAGTTGAGAGCCATTTAAGGTTGCTTCACATTTATTGCATGCAGTGAAGTTTTGGTGGCCTATTAAATTGCAAGGCAAGCATGAACACTGCAAGAAATGGTGTGGAACAACGCGGACGCACTCGGAGCCATACCTGGTGACATAAGCCAACTTTCAAAATTTGTGTTTCATGTACTTATTCTGGGCTATTTTCAAACTGTGGAGACAGGGATTAGGATGCGTCCATGACTTGGTGTACCGACCTCTTTCATCATGCATAATACAAGGGACTCCTGAGGAAAGTGAAGGGTCAAGTGAAGCCTGAAACTTTTACCATGAACAAAGCTCTCTTGGTGCATAATACTCTTCGTCAATTCGGTAGCGGCAAGCCTGAAACTTTTTACTGGCATCAAACTGGAGGAGAACCCAGTGGGGTTCCCCCACGTAATAGCCTATCGGCTAAATATTTTTTGCCTTCAACTATCCATGGTAGGATAAGAATCCTAGAGGGGTATACTTCATTAATACATTTAAGAGTATTGGAATTGCATTGGAAGGAACATGAAAGCAAAAGGTTAAGACCCTAAATTATCATTGACATTAGTGTGAGCATACGTTTATATCAATGGGCATAGTGTTTCCAACTATTGTAAGAGGGATTTAGGCATTGATTATAACTTAAGACAAGCTTATAAATACTATTGCATGTCTTTCAAAGATATAATAGTATTTATAAACTTGTCTTAAGTTATAATCAATGCCTAAATCCCTCTTATGATAGTTGGTAGCACTATTCC
>VDFB02354035.1:0-49839 GCA_007258455.2 Sequoia sempervirens
GGGAAAAATGCAAAATAAGGGGGGTTTGCTCAAACCCCCCTTTTTTGCCCTTCCCCCTCTAGTATTTTTTTTGCAAAAGAAATTCCTTTCCGAGCTTAGGTTAAGGATGAAAATAGAGGAAACTTCACAAATCCAATTGGATGATGGTAGCCCTCAGAACGAGCTATCCATCAAAATAATTTTAATATATTTTGGTTTCATTATGTGGTTTTTTAAAATTTAATTAAACATAGGCTTTTCACTGAAAATCAAGCTCTCTGTTCTGCACATGTGGAAAAATAGTAGATTGTCAAAAAAAAATTCTAAAAAATATGTTCGTGCTAGGTATTGATGTCCTTGATCCAACAAAAAAAAAATTGATACATACAAAAAAAGTTATGTTGTATACGGTCTGCCTATCTCTAAATTGTAATTGTTTTGACTTCAAAACTTAATTAAGAAAAAAATATTCAATGAAACACTATGAAACCAAATGAACATGCTAGATATCATAGTTACAAAGATAAATTATTTTTTTTTTGAATTTTATCCTTCATAGAAATTTTTTTATGTTGTTTACAGTGAACATCACTCTTTAAAAATTGTGTTTACTATTAAAAACTAGTTTTCGAAGGAGATGGAAAAAGAAATGGAATTTGATTCCATTTAAAAAAAATAAAAATTAGAATCTACAAACAAAATATCAGAAATCCCTAGTTTGCATCATCTTCAAATTCCTCATGGTTTAGCAGTTATAGGTGCCTGAAAGTGAAGATTTAGTTAAAAAAATCAATTCAATGTCCAGTTTGGCCAAAAATTGTAAACCAATATTGTGGGATCACCCCATATTTCTTGTAACTTGCTGTTTCCATTTTTTATATCATAATATTCCATGTTTCAAGTGGTAGGTCATACAATTGAGTTTGTTAATGCATTTAAATTTATCTCTCAAAACAACAAATCGGTCATTTCTGTCATAAGAAAACAACATACCTTCCTAATAGGGTTGACTCACCTTAAGGTTGAAAGTCAATCCTATCCTTGGGATATCTCTTTTTTAATGAAATTAGGAAAAAGGGACATGTGTTAGATAATTCCATCACATATCAAACTCCCTACACATCCAACACATTTCCATATTTTTCTTCATTTCAATATGCATTACTACATAGGCACAATATTTTCAATTAGACCTTTCCCTTTATGGAAGAAACAAATGTCAACCAATCATAATGCACTAGTTCCATATACATTCTTAGGCTTGATGTAGATTATTGTTAGAAATAAAAATCCAAATTCTAGTTAGAACTCCAAAAATCTACCAAAATAATAGAAAACACTCTAAAAAACCATATATTTTGGATGATGCAAGAATTCTCAACCCTTGAGATGATCATACATTAAAGAGGTGTTAGAATTCTACAAGTTTTTGCTCCAAATCTAGAAGCAAGATGTTTGACTAGGGTAACTTATGTTGAATACTACCAATTTTTAGAATTATCGTGTCAGCCATAATAATCTTTGTTGTAAGGTTATTCCCTTACAACAAGGCTATCTTTCATGTAAGAGTCCATAACTCTTTTAAATGTAAAAAAGATAAATAAAATATTTTTAGATGATGCAAGTTTTCTTGATCCCTAAGGTGTTCTTGCATTAAAATTCACCCTTAAGTAATTTTAATCATTAGAAAGCATTATTTAATGAACTAAGATAATATTTTAGAATATTTATCTATAAAATTTAGTAGGTCTACTATTGTTCCCACTCTATCTATACTAGCTTCCAATCACACTATAAATTTTAATTTCTCTAATAACACAATTTGAGGATTGACTAAGGAACAATGAATCATTAAACTTAAACCCTTAGATAGTGAACTATATTATCATTTTAACATGACCAAACCTTTCTATAAAATACAAGAAGGCATATCTTACAAGAAATGAGGATGCATTTTGTAAAGGAAAAAATCATGGAAATAAGATAGGTCACACCACTACGAAGACATTTTTTTGTGATTCCATCTTAGACACTTGGATTCCCTAGATTTAGTTCACTTTATTCCCTAATTTGTAATCCAATTCAAATACCAAACATTAGTAATCTATCATATAATGTGTGCTCAACAAAGTTCAAAACACAAGGTTAGAGAACCCTAATTATTCTCATTTCGTTTTAGCACATTATTGAATTTTATCTTGGTTTATAGTGTTCATATTATTAAACCATTTGCCTTAACTCATTTATTTATCTAGGATTCAAATTATATTTAATTTATACACCTTTTAAATATTTTGAAAGGGCATGTTTTATTTCTTTTCATTTGGTGAATCCATAACTTATATCCATGCCCCTTAGGGTTATATATTTTATATTTTTAAATTTCCAAATTTGAATACTTTTATTTTACCATTATTTTCATATTTGATTGCTCTTTGTGCTTCACGTAGTGTTTGGCCCTTAGTTGATTACCACCTTTCAGATCTTACAACCTCTAGGTTTTAACCTTAGGGTTTATCTTCAATAATTTTAAATATTAGATCTAATATTTTTTATTATATTTATCTTGTTTTTATGTTTAAAATCCATTTGTATCCCCATTAATTTAAATTTCCTTTCACTTAGGATTTTTACCTAGATTGGATTTCTATCATCAGTTATTTGTTGATTGTTATATAATGCTCCATGGGTTCTCATATGGCTAAGGGCCCTTGGATTATAGAGCCTAAATGCCTCAAGGATATTAAGATGTTTTCACACGTTGTGCAAAATACTTTGGTATTTTTTAAGATATTAACTACTTAAATATCAAAAAAGTGGTGCTCTTTATTTTAGGGATGCATTGATTCAATAGGTTAATTTCTTAATTTTATTAGAAGTTGTTTTTATCTCCCCTTCTATGTGGAAATAATTAAATATATTATATGTTCATGAAATTCATAGTGATCATACTTATTACATAATATATGATGATGATATTCTTCTCTTGGCTCATGATATTCCTTCTTTCATATCCTCTTTAGTGCTATTGAATATCCTTACTAGGATTACCCTTGAAATGACTCAAGACTCCCATTGCTTATGTATTCCTAGTCTAGTGTAGACCATCATATACATAAGGATCATATATTCAATAGAAAAATAATATACATAAATTATACTCTCAATCTCTCTAGATATTGAAGGACATTGCTCAATTGAAAGCATTGTTCCACAAAAATAGAAAAAAACACTTATTTATTGTTGACCATGATAAAATTCTACAAATTAAAATTAGCATAATTATTCTAACTTAACCAAAATTTTATATTATATCCATCTAATATAATTTGCATCCCCAATATAAAATTAGAAGCTCCTAAATATTTCATTTCAAATTATTGAGAAAGCTAAAATTTCAAGTCCCTAATCATACCATTATTGTTACCAAATAAAAACATATTATCAACATAATAAGTGATGATGAAAATATGATCACCATAAAATTTATATTAAACAAAAAATTCATAGTTGTAGAATTGTTAGTGTTAAAAATCAAAATAAAACATGTATCTAAAATTAGGTGGGCTATAACTTTCTGGTTGTCTTGTCTACCAAGTGGATCTCTTCACAAGTTGAGGTGGGGGTTCTTCCTCCTCTTATCTTGAAGATATCATAATTATATCCTCCTCATCTAATCTATCCTGAACCTATAGTTCAACCTTCTCAATCTTTGGCTATAGCTACATGTCAACCAACTTAACATCATTCTTAGTTTCTCAATAATAGGAATAATCATGATCTCCTCGAAGACTATGTTAGAACAATACAAAATGTTTCCTATTACAAGATTCCAAAGCTTGTATGCTATCACACTTTCACTATAGCTAATGATGGCACATTTAGAAATTTTTAATCCAACTTTAACCTCTTGTCCATAGGCACATGAAAATATTCATTGCAACAAAGACATGGATATGCTGAATTGAGGGATTTTTTCCATCCAAACCTCCTATGGGGTTTTGTTAACAAGAGAAAGTGTAAGATATCTAATCAACAAATAAAATGAGTTGTTGAATATTTATACCCAAAATTTTATATCTAAACCAACACCATCAGACATTATCCTAGCCCTCTCCATTAAAATCCCTTTTTATAGTTCTACTATACCAAGGGGTGTATGGAGTTATCTTATGCCACATGATTCCATTATATTCTTGAAAAACCCATCATACTTCTTTGAGAAATATTCTTCATGTCTTTCTATTCTCAATATTTTTATCTTCATGTCCTAGTTCTCAATGTGACGCTTCAAATATTTGAACTAACTAAAAACCTCATATTTATGCTTCAAAAATAGACCCGTATTTTCCTAGAGAAATCATCAATGAAAAAAAAATACAAATATTTTACAAGTGAAAGTACATATATAGGGAAAAAAATATCATTGTAGATAAAATTTAATACACTTTTATATCTAGAAGAACTCAATTTATTTTTTCCATATATCATGTCCACATAAATCAAAATCCAAAGAAAAATAATCAATAAGTCCTACTATAAGATTTTTATTTTTCAAGGTTCTAAGGTCTTTCTCACAAATGCAACTAAAGTGTTCATGACACAATATATTCTTCTTAGTAGATAACTTATTTTCTTTGAGGTAAGAAAAATATCAGGAACCCATACAACAACTCTATGTGACCTAGAATTAGCTCTCTTTGTTGTAGGTTCCAATGAAAAAGGTGAAGTTGCAAATCTCTTCACTATAGGTACAATATAACTATTACATTGAATATACATGATTACATCAAGGTGAAAAAGAGTTCTAGATTAAATCCATTTGTAAGTGTAGATACTGAAAATTGTCCTAATTAAGTTCATTCCTCTAGGTTTATATTTCTTCTTATCCATATAATTAAATAATTTCAATTATTTAATTATTTTAACTATTCTCTGAGGTTAATTAAATAATTATTTGACCACTTTTTAAATAATTATTTTTAATTATTTAATCTCCAATATTCTTCATAATTAAATAAATATGTTTATTTATTTAATTAACTAATTTCTAAATTCTTCTATAATTAAATAAATATTTTTATTTATTTAATTATTCATGTGTGTGCAAATAATAAATTTTATTTATTTATTAAACTTACATTCTTTTTTAATCTTTTAATCTTTTTCTTCTTTCACCTTTCTTCAATTTTGGAATCTAAATCTTTCCTAAATTATTAACTTTCCTTCATTTTGGAAACATCTTCTTCATCCACTAGTCATCTCAATTTTCAAAATAGAAACTTTATGTGCAAATTATCTATTAATCAAATCAATTAATTCATTGTTATCTCTTCAATCTTCAAAATGGAAATTTCTATTTTGTAGTTGAGTTGACTCTACTGATTTTTTAGTTATCTCATGTCTTCATCCTCATCCTCTTCTCTTATTTGATTTTTCCTTGGAAAGTCTATAAATAAGATTGTTTCTTCATCATTTGGGATCTCACATCTTATGCAAATTAGTTCTGTCAAAATATTTTATCAATCAAATCAATCATCAATCATATTGTCATGCTACTTAGATTTAGCATCCACATCCAAAGACGAAGCAACATCATATCATATCTTTTTGAGGTTTGTAGTGGGATCGGTAAATTATAGATTTAAAATTTGATTTCTTTTTTTTGTTTTCATGTATTTTGAATTTCTTATTTTTCTGATTTCAATGCATATAATAAGAACCATAAAACTATGAACCACTTTGCATCCTTCTTTGCTAAAGAAAAAATTCACATATGTAACATTCATCTTTCTCATATAATAGGTTTCATGCCAAACTCAAGATGTCTAAACCTCTTGAGGAGATTTTGATCCTCTCATAATTGAATTTTATCTTAACCCAATTATTTTTGAAAATAAAGAGGAATTTATTATCACCTAGGTATGATTTTCCACCATCAAATATCTCATAATTAGAGAGCCAATCCTTATGGGAGGTCATGTGAAATGAGGTTACAAATTTGATCATTCATGAATCTTCACATGAATACATATATGGTTGTAACAAATGCATCAAATCTGTCTTAAGTATTTGAATCCTTATCATCCTTAGATCTATTCTTCTCTTTCTTCTCCTCCTTGAAATCCCTTTGCACATGGTATTTCTTACCATAGTTCCAACATTTCACCTTAGATTTATCAAGATACTTAGATCTCTCTCTTGAATTGGATCTTCCTTTATCTTGCTTCTTGTCATTCTTATTTCCTTTTTTCTTTAATGAATAACCAATGCATATTTGATGGTATCTCGAGTATTCCATCTTACATCTTTATAAAGAAGAGAACCCATCACCTCTTCAAGTGTGATATTATTTGAGGTACTTCTGATGTCCATCACCACATTGTACCACAAGTTTGTAATATAACATAGTATTCTAATACTTTAATCCTTATTGTCCATCTATACCCTAATGTACTTAATTGGGTAATATAATGTCAAAATAGTTGTTAGGTGCTCATAAATAGACTCAATGCCACCTAGCTTCAATGAATACAACTTCTTCCACATAAATAACTTATTTTCCATCAATTTTTTCTAGCTTCATCCACAAGACACTTGTAGTGGGTTCAACTAAAACATTTAGGAGTACTAAATTTACTAGCGAGAGTTGAATGAGGCCCCTTTAATTTTTCCCAACACATACCATACATCTTATTTCATTGATACAAATTTACTTCTATAGATTGTGTCCCATAGATGTTGATTTATCAACGAGTCCTCCATTTTAAGCTTCATTAGCTTAAGATTTATGTCGTTGAAATTTTCCATCTCCACTTGTAATGTGCTCTCATTCAAATCAAGAGTATTATGAGCCAAAAATCCTTTTTACTAACACCCAACAATTGAGTTGATTGAGCTTAAATAAAAAATGAAAGGAAGCTTAATAAAACATATATAATTAATCTAAGAGAGGAGAGTGCAAAATAGAAAATATTATATAGTTTTAGACAGGAAGGAATGAACACACAACCATAATATAATAATACACCTAGGGGAAACCCTTTTGGGAAAAACCCTAGCCTCCAAAATTCCAATTATATTTTCAATAACACAATAGTTATAATACAATTCTATGGTCAAGCCTTCACATGGGATTACACCAACATATAAATACAAAAATAGTACAACATCATGAAAGTGGCATTATTTTTCTTTCAATTATACATTAATTTTTACAAATTTTTTCCTTTTCTTTTCAATTGAAATTGAGTTTCCCTCCCCTAGGTTTGGCTTCAATTTTCCTTTATTGGATTTCTTACACAATATTATTATCTCATTTGAATGATAATTATCATAATTTTTATTAATTACAATATTTAATATTAATTTTATACTATTAATTTTATATTATTTTCTTGAGCATTTTTTATTTTTTCATCATTGTGAATTTATCTATAAATCACACTTTAATATCATTATTATATTTTTTACAAAAAATATTTTATAATCAAAATCTTAACACTTATTTTCATTGGCTCTAGGTCTTCCCTTAGGACCCTTGTATTATGTGTCAATTTGTTATTTATCTCTCTTTTAAGGATTGATCTCTATAGTTAGGCGTCATTTTAATCCTCTTCTTGATGAAAGATTACAAAGTGTGGTCTAAAACTTCTAGATGCAAAAAAGCTATACATATTTTTCTACCAAATGTTTTACAATGTAGTATGAAAGTGACCACGAATGAACATATGAAACCTTCATTTGAAGCATTGAATATATAGTGCAAACCCAAAACACAAACCACCAATTAGTTTAAAAAAAAAAAGATTAATGGAATAAACATGGCACCCAAATTTAGACCAAAACCTGATTCCCCCTCCTTGATGGGTCAACAAGATAAAAATCAAACATACTCTTACATGCCATAAACATGTCATAACCACAACTAAAAAATAGGTGGTCTAGTTTGGACCTATTGTCTCAATTAAAATATTTTCTATGATGCATCATTCTTACATGTCATAATTTGGTAAATTTTTTCATGGTCCACTATGTAACCTTCCTCTTACATGCTCTTACACACAAAATGAAATCTCTTAAACAACTTACACATATTAAAATGTTTTATATTCTCCTTCACATCTTAAATAATATTAGACACTCTTACATGCGAATCATATTACAAGATATGACACACTTGTCAATAAAAAATAAATAATAAAGTGAACATTAGGATTTCCAAATATACGATACCTATTCCAACAAAGTATAATGATACTTTCTTGAATGATCAACATCCTTTGTCCTTTACTTCATAAAATATTAGTGATGACTCATCATTCCATGATGGATTGAAACATGTTATGTCAAATCTTATTGAATATTTAATGCTTGATTGATTTAATCATAATGGAGATGCTTCTTTACATGTCAAGTCATTTATGATATTATACTATGAGTTTATGCCTGATGATATATTCCTCATTAAGAGATTTAGATACACTTTAATAGATTAAGCATTACAATGGATTGATATGTACCACACTTATTATTCTTAATCTATTACACTTGGACATGCTATCATGAATTACTTTACACTTTTCCCTATAGTGTACGTTTGTCTCATACTTGTTATCATTCATCCTCTAGTGTTTGTTGTCATGGAGATTCCATAGAATCATCTATTTTTTGAACACCCAAAATACTGAGAGGGGGGGAGTGAATCAACATTCTCTTGAACCATTAAAACATTAAACATCCAATTACCAAATCATATTCAACTAGAATAATGAAAGAAAGCATTAAACATCAACAACACTACATAACACATGAACACCAATATTTTTATGTGGAAAACCTAAAATGGGGAAAAACACAGTGAGGGTTAGCTCACAATATATTATAACTACTTATAGTATATTTATAAAAGTGATCAGTGCAAGTGGACTCACTATCCATAGAGAAAAAGATAGAAGAGAGATGGTGGCTCACATCCTATTTTAAATTTTCACAATTGCATCTAACATATGCATAAATTATAGTTCCACCGAAGCTCAATAACAATCTTTGTTTGATTTAGATTCAACACCTTGCCTTGCTCTTCATTCGTACAACTATGAACTTTCAACTCAACATTCACAACTTAACTTCGCATTGCTATGATCAAATTCACATCACATTCATCATATGTCATAAAAAAAACCAAAAATAATCCAACTTATATATCTGCATCAAACATAGCATCAATTAGGTTGGCCTAATTAGATGTAACACCCAAAATATAACTTGTCAGCTCAAAACATTTCATATGCACAATGTTCCACAAATCAAATCTCAAAACAACTTGTAATAGGTTGACATGGACCTATAATTTATCCCACATAAGACCACAATACTTACTTAACCTTCACACAACATCAAACGTGTTAGGTCGACATGACATAAGACCTAATAGCAAAAACCTTCAATTGTGTATCCACATCTCGACACATGGACCTCAAAACTCGATGCCAACTTGAGTTCATTCTCTACTGCCATCTAGCAGCTTATCTTCAAAAGCACAAAGTCAACAACTCATTTGTGGAGACATGCAAAATTTCCCACACAATTGCACTATACAGAAAATCATTGTAATTTTCCAAATCAAACTCTGTTACTCATAACTTTCACATCACTTGTCAAAACATGATGAAATATTGGAATTAGATACATCTAACATCCACCAAAATTAATTTAGAAGCACAGAGTGAAATCTTCATTTTTAGAGTGGTGCGGACCCAAAAACCAGTGCTCTGTTACACTAAATCAATAGTATTAATAGTTAGTCAATTTTCCACACAACTTTTTTTACCAGACCAAATCACTCAATTTTCCACACAATTTTTTTTTACCAGACCAAACCACTATGCAAAAATGTCTTCCTCAACAACTCTAAAACTTGTTAAAACTAATCAAAATGATCTGTAACCAAAATCTTCACATAAGTTACAAGTTACATCAATGAAAACATTGCAACACATCATTATGTTCCTTCCATGCTCATGTTTCCAAACAACATCATCAATGACAATCTCTCCAAAATTTCAACAATCTCCCCTTTGTCATTGATGGAAACATGCAAAATTCTCCAAAATACCTTCTAAAATATTATCCCCCTTTGACATCAAGGGAAAAGGGTGCTTGTACAATATTTACGACTTTCACCAGAGCTCCCTTGAGAAGTGTAAGCATATATACAAACTAAAAAGAATAGATTGAATCCCCCTGAGTCATGTACTAGAGTAAAAACCCAAATAAAAATTGTGCTAGAAATAACACTATACAATCCACATATGTACAAAGAATCTAAATTGAAATATTGGAAATGCATAAAAATATAAGAAATAAGTTAACCGAAGGTGGTTGATGCCTACAAATTCTTCAAGTGGTCTTTCCATGCTTGCCTTCCATCTTCCCATTCTCTTTTTGCTTCAGCAAGAAACCTGCACTGTGTCTCAAACTCAAGCAATAACTCTTCTCCCTCTTCTAGAACACCAGGTACCAGATTCATCTGATTAACTTTTTCCACACTCAAGAGAGCTTTTGAAACAAGTAAAAATTTAGGATTGACAAGATCCCTTGATTCTTCAAACTATAGGATAATGTGTTCTTTTTGTGCTTGCAGTTGGAAGAATTTCTTATGCATATCTTCTATGATACTCCTTGTCTCTCTATTTAGATTAGCCGCTAGATCATATGCACTTGAGGTAGTATTAATTTGAGACTTAATAGAATCCATTTCCTTCCTTATGCTCTATGTGGCTCTGGGCCACCTCATCCCATAGTGATATAGATCCTTTCCCTCATCAACACATCCTTCAACATCCTTTAACAACTCTAAATTTTTTTTATGTGTAATGAAACATTTATTTGTAATTTCTAACATTCTTTTATCATTGATTCTCTTCTCCACTTCCTTCTCTACTTCTTCCTTCAGTCTGAATGCATAAAATTTAAAGGAATCCTTCAATAGTTTGAGATTTTCCATACCAGAGAAAGATGTGTCTATACTTGCACTGGGTATGGTCTCTTGTAAATCTTTCACTACTTCTTCCATTAGTTCACTACTCTTTTGGTGTGTTTCAATGATTTCTTTTCTCACAGATACATGAAACATGTCTACCAGTTGTAGCTTGTGAATAACATTTCCTTGATGCATTGGAAATTGCACCAGTTGTGAAGACACAACTGGTTGAAATTTGGGTTACATACTCAGTAGATTTTTCAAGAAGTCTCTAGAGGATCCAGAAGATTCACTTGAAACCTTATTTGTTTCCACAACCTTTCCCATTTCATTAGCAATTCTGAAGTTTGTTTTTTTTTCTTTTTCTTTATGTGCATCTCTGGATGCATCCTCAGTATTGTCTTCACTTTCCTTCTCATTCTCTTCTTCTTTCTCCTCATCAACATTCTCTTCATTATCATATTTATTTGTATCATATTCTCAATAGGTTTTTCTATATAACTAGAGGAGTAACTTCTTGCATCAAAGGAGGAGTGATGGTACTTTCCTTTACAATGTCTTCTCCAATCATTACTTCTTTAACAACCTTTTCTATCATGTCCTCCACTTCCAGAGGAGTGTTTTATTATGTATCTTCTTCATTTATATCATGCTCATGTTGAGCATCATCTGTCTACATGGTTCTGAAGCATTAGTTTCCAAATTCATTTCTTCTTCATTTATTGATATTATTCCCAACTTTTGTGCAATCTCCTTTGCTTTTTCATTACTTTCCTTTTGGATTCTTTCAAGATCATCTTTATCTTTTCCCATAAGGGTTGTTACCCTTTGCTTGGTCCTTAGCTCCTTGCTAAATACAATGGCCAATGTGGCTCTTTCATCCTCAGATAAAGGAGCACTCACTCTTTCCAAAGCTTGTTCCTTGAGCCTTGCTTCCTTTTCCACAACTTCTTTTCTTTTATCCAACAAAATGTTCCATAGGTTTTTTGTTTCTTGATGTTCCTCATGTCCACCTCAAGAACAAAAATGTACTGGATGATAGAATTAATGATAGTGGCCTTGTCCACCTCATCTACATCTTTGTATAAAGCTGTGGTCTCCCCTAACATATCATTTTGTAAAATATTGTCAAAAAATGCCTCTAATTTCATGGGGGAATGAGGCCTTACCAGTTCTTTTTGTTTTTTTTCTTTGCCTTCAATCGAAGTCTTTTTTCTACATTCCTCTTCTTCTTTGGAGAGTCCTTCTTGGCTTCCTTCTTCTTTTCCCTCATATGTATCTTGAATGCTTCTTTTTCTTTCTCTATCTCCTCTTCACTCTCGATCTCTATGATGTCAAACCTTCTTCTTTTGGTGCTTGCTTCACCTTGTGAAGCATTACTTCTTCTTTTTCTTCTTCAAACCAATGATGGTACCTCTTCTTCCAAATATTCTTCTTCTTCTTCTACAACATTAATACCTATACCCTTCTCTCTCATAGCTTTCTGATTTACTCTTCTCTTGGCTGGGGCAACAGGTGGTGGAACAATGGCAATTTTCTTCTTCTCAGCCCTTGTATTTTTCACTACCAGAGGGGATCTCTCCCATTTCAAAGGATTGGCAGTAGTCTTTCTCTTTTCTCCAATGAGCTACCTTGTCTTGGAGGACTTCTGAAAAAAAGGAGTGGTAGATATCCTACCTAATCTCCTTGTGCTTCTGGATGCTTCTGCAACACTTAAATCAGCCTTAGCTCTTTCTCTTGCCCAATATACTCTTTCTTAAGAAATTCCCATTTCTTTTGCATACACATCAACTATTTTCTCAACATTCTTCTTGATCAGTGGTTTCCTTTGTTCCATGTGTACTTCCATAGAATTTTCTTCATATGTCCCATACCTTGCTTTAGTTTCATCCTTCGGTCTCTTCAGACAAATATCAACATAACCAGTAATTTCCTGTTCACTAATCTCATATCCTAGTAAAGGGATCCATACTATCCTCGGTTCCACTGCTTCCATCACACACTCATTTTTTGACACTAGTAAAGTGGTGTCATTGTGATAGTTTTCAACCATATTCCTTGGAATGATTTCTCTCTCATGCATTCTCCTTTAAAATATTGCAAAGAAAGCAACAAAAGCATCATCTTGTGCCTTCCCATCTTCAAGTCCACTCATATGGTCTTTGATATGATGGGAAATAGGTCAGCCTCTTATCCATGTCACATTTAGAGTTTCAGGTGGTTGCTTTAGAAAGTAGAAAAGTAAACACACCACTAATGTCCCATACTTGAATACATACTTATTTTCCTTAGCTTTCTTTAAATTCTCCATCAATTATTGCCTAAGAAACTCACAAAGATCATAGTTTGCACCATTATCAACCATCTCATATGCCACATTGATTGTGGTGGAAGATATTGAATTTTCCTTGTTTGTGAGATAAATTTTATAACTGATCATCATAGCTGTGTATCTTACAGCTGGGTTTCTAATTGGATTCACTTCTAGAGCTCTTTTGTCATAAGTAGCACATGTTTTCTCCATAACCACTTCATTCTTTCTAGATTTTAGCGCAAGAACTACTCCTGTGGAGCAAAAACCAGTAACCTCTCTGATTACTTCTTTAGTTATCATGTTGGGCATATCAGTCCAAACAAAATTTTGATGGATTCTGCTTAAAGCCATCCTAACCCATTTGTCATCAACACAGAAATTAGGGAACCCTTGCCATACATCCAGTTTCTTTGTAACTAGGTTTTGAAATTCTATCTTTAGGGTGAAGTATTCTCCAGTAAGCTCATTAATCCACAAATCCCCTAACTTATAATGATCAAATTCTTCTATCTTGCCATGAATGTAGATCCTAATATCCTCAATAGGTAAAACCCCATAAGAAGTGTGTGAAAATGCACCTAACGGGTCATCTTCTATGGATTTTGTGTGATACTTGAATTTCAGTTGTGGTTTTTTTGTTACTTCTATAACCCTCGGTGTAGCCATTATGAAATAGATTCGAACTACTTTTCCAACAAAGTTCTTCAAAAACTAGGGTAAACAGATTTGTAAATACTTTTTTCTTTGCTTGCCAAACTAAGGTTTCGATGCATTGAAACTCAAATCACCTTAAACACTTGGAACTCTTTCTTCTCTGCTCTACTCCTCAATGGTTTTTTGAAATGAATTTTCCTTAGTGAAATCACTTATAATCTATTGATTTGGCCTAATTTTGCATTGAATGCTTCAAACCATAAAGCTGAAAACCCTTTATCTATATGCATAGTTAACTTTTGAAGCTCCAAAAACTTCCACATTATCATATTTTCTAATCTTCACTAGTAGATCAAGCATGTTGATCTTCATCACATATCTTCATGCTGAGGCATCAACACCTCTTCTTTAGTGGGGGACAAAATATTTCCATTAAAGCTCCCCCTAAGCCATAGCTTTTAGCGTAATTTCTGAAGGAAACATTTGCACCAAAGGATGGTAAAAATTCTTCCTTTTCTTTTGTATCTTCCTTCTTTCTCCAAATCTTTTCCATTTAATTCTTTGTTTCTACCGAATCAACCTTTTTGACTTGTTCATTCCTTTTTACTAGATTATCTTTCCTTGTATTTATACTTCTATAGAACTTGGAAATGTGTCTAGGTCTACTGCAATTGTAGCATACAACATTCTTCTGAATAATATTCCTTCCATTCATTCTAGATCTACATTGATTAGCTTTGTGTCCAAATCCATAACATGTATAAAAATAACCATTGAAAGATTAAACCATTCTACCATTGTTATAGCCATTCATCATATGAATTCTACATTCACCAAGGCTCTATGACCAAATCTTTTTCATGTAAACATTGACCAGAAAAGGATGGAGCATTCTAATTCATTCTGATTCTACATTCCATTGCTTTATGTCCAAATTTATTGCAAGAATAATAGAAACCATTGAAAGGTGGGTACCTTTGTGCATTTGGTTGTCTTACCAATGGTCTTTTGGCTTCATTTCTTTGATTTTGAATCTTGCCATTGTTCTTCTTATCTTTAATCTTCCTTTCAGTATTCGATGTCTGATCTGACTTTGAGCTTTCTCCTATCTCAAATCCCAAACCTTCTTTGTATTTAGATCCTTTCTAATTTGCAATAATTTCATCAATTTTTTGATGTATTCATTTGTTTCTTTGATGTTTTCTTTCAAATCTTTGTTTTCATCTTCAGTCTTTTCAAGATCTTCAAGGGAAACTTTGAGTTCTCCATATTTGTCAAGCATGCACTCTTCTTTTATGAATCCAACTATTGGAATCTCTTTTGAGGGAATAGAAAATTTCTTATCAGCATGTGTTCAACCTCCAAGACCTTCCCAAAGCGGTTAAGCTCTTTCCAAGGAACCAAGCTCTGATACCAATTGTTGAACACCTAAAACACTGAGAGGGGGGGTAAATTAGCATTCTCTTGAACCATTCAAACATTAAACATCCAATTACCAAAGCATATTCAATTACAATAAGGAAAAAAAGAATTAAACATCAAAAACACCACATAACACATGAACACCAAGATTTTTATGTGGAAAACCCAAAATGGGAAAAACCATAGTGAGGGTTAGCTCACAATATATTATAACCAATTATAGTATATGTTTACAAAAGTTCTTACTACAGGTGGACTTAGTGTCCATAGAGAAAAATATAGAAGAGAGATGGTGGCTCACAACCTATTTTGAATTTTTATAATTGCATTTGACATATGCATAAATTGCAGTTCCATTGAATCTCAATAACAATCTTTATCTAATTCAAATTTAACACTCTACCTTGCTCTTTCATTGGAACAAATCCAATCTTTCAACTCAACATTCACAACTTAACTTTGCACTGCTCTGATCAAATTCACATCACATTCATCATATATAATACAAAATACCGAAAACAATCCAACTTATATGTTTACATAAAAAATAACATCAATTAGTTTGGCCTAATTAGATGTAACACCCAAAATATAACTTGTCGGCTCAAACATTTCATACACACAATGCACCACAAATAAAATCTCAAAAAAATGTGTAATAGGTCGAAATGGACCTATAATTGATCCCACATAAAACCACAATACTTAACCTTCACACAACATCAAACATGTTAGGTCAAAACTACATAAGACCTAATAGAAAAAACGTTCAACTATGTATCCACATATCGACACGTGGACCTCAAAACTCAATGGAAACTTGAATTCATACTCTACTACCATTTGGAAACTTATATTCAAAAGTGAAAAGTCAACAAATCATCCACAAAGACGTGCAAAATCTCCCACACAACTGTACTGTACAAAAAATCATTGTAATTTTCCAGGCCAAACTTTGTTACTCATAACTTTCAAATCACTTGTCAAAACATGATGAAATATTGGAATTAGATACGTCCAACATCCACCAAAATTATGTTAGAAGCATAGAGTTAAATCTTCATTTGTAGAGTGGTGTAGACCCAAAACCAATGCTCTATTATGCTGAATCAATAGTATTGATACTTAGTCAATTTCCCACACAACTATCTTTACTAGACCAAACCACTATGCAAAAATGTCTTCCTCAACAACTCCAAAACCTATTAAAACTAATCAAAATGGTTTGCAACCAAAATATTCACATAAGTTACAATATTGACATCAATGAAAACACTGCAACACATCATTATGTACCTTCCATGCTCATGTTTCCAAACAACATCATCAATTACAATCTCTCCAAAATTCCAACACTATTGGTGTTGATATACCTTTTTTAGATGCTCATAATAAATCTCCTTTTGAACATTATATGACTTCCCATATTGTATAATTTTTTTGTATGAAGTACTTGCTTATCCTAATGTCTCACCTACATACAAAAATCAACATACACATGATTTGGACATAAATAAGGATGAACCAGGACATGTGTACCTCTTGTAATTTTTATTTATCTTATGTGAGGATGATGTGCAAGAACATAATTATTAATCCTTTACATCTTTTCCTCACACATTTCATGGATATAAGATATGTTGATGATGGTATGTATAGCTCCATTGTTAATTTTATACCCCATAACCTTTCCCAACAATTGGCCACCATTATGAGAAAGTTACAAAAGTTAGAAATTTGAATGAAATAGTTGTAAATATCTCAAACAAACATCATACTCCTTTGGTAAGTGAAATATTTATGTATCCTTCACCAACTAGATTTATGACACCTTATTTTAAATTGTATGAGGGTAGACATGACTCAATAGTTCATCTAAATTCCTCTAAAGCTAAATTTTTAGATTAGTTTTATGAGGACAAGTTACTTTTTATAATTTTATATAGAGCTTGAGTGAGTATGTACTTGCATGTTTCTGTATACGTCATGCTTCAATTTCTTCTTTTGGAGATTTAGTTGATTATTTTATTAAACATTTCAAAGTTATAATGAGTCCATGATAGCCACTGATCAAGTAAAATAGTTTAAATAAGGAGAATATGAGACAACCAATGAGTATATGCTAATATTTCAATATGTAGTTACTAAATTAAGTATCTAATTACTAAATAATGAGCTTCATAGCTTATTAAGAAAAAGGTATACTTCCACCATTTAATAAAAAAGTGATTTATAATTGTTATCACATTTTCAAAATATATACAAATTTATGCAAATATGAACTTACTTTGTTAGGAAATTATCTTTTACATCATAGTATCTCTAGCATATCTCTTCATTTCCATATGTCACAACTAGTATTAATTTAAAAAAAAAATGAGGGTGGATCTAATTTCAACCATAGTGATCATTGTAATGAAACCATCAAACTAGAGACATTAAGAGAGTTCATTCACTTGGAGGATCCTCCACATCATATTGAAACATCACTTGTAAAAAAAACACACCACTTTAAATCTCTCGTCATTCCAGTTGATACATATATTGGTGTCCCACCAAATTTTAAAGATCTATATTTTGTGACTACAATTGAACATGTGGACATGCCACCACAAGCAGGGGAATCATATTAGAGCATATTTAATTCAATATCTTATTGACAAAAATGTGATACACATTAAGGATCTAGTCATGATAATACATGCATCGTTAGCATCTTCATATGATGAATTTAATCAAATCATAATGGATGAGGATTCTTTAAATTCTATCAATGATGAGTATAATGGTTTATATGGCACTCCTAATGGCACACATAACACACCATGCATTGATGTTACAAAATAAACTATCACACATAGTGAACAAGGAAGAAACATTCATGAGAAATATTCACCAATGAATATAAAGAACAAGGACATAAAGAACAAGAAAAAGTATCTAAGTTGATTCTTTTTAAGCATTCATCACACTTGAAACCAATATATAACACTTTTGATCATCTATAAATAATTCACAATCATGCGTCATCCTTTATGCAACATAAAATTCTAATGGCTAGCTCCATGGAGGCTGTGGATTCATATGACACATCTTTTGATACCATTTATGTATACCCACATCTACTTGATTTGATGAGATCATTGATTAATCTCCTTACATGTCTCCTTTCACAATATATTATATTTTTTATTTTCTTGTTTTTAGTTATTTTCATTCTTCCACTTGGTCTTACCACTTGGGAGGAAAGAAATTATTTTCTTCTTGTAGGACACTATATATTCAAACTTTTTAATCGAGGAAAAAAATGTTAGGGTATCATTTTCATCTACATCCTTCATGGATCACATAAAAAAGTAAGTGCATCCTATGTTTTTATTTCTCACTCAACTTTTACATTCAAATATCATATTCTATTGTACACTATATTTTCACTGACAATATTATTGTATAGATTTCAAACATTGGTAATATATATTTGATTCAAGTGATTCAAACTTAAGAAGATCCATATCCTTTATGACATTGTTATTCTATTTCTTTCTTTAGTATGCATGCACGCCTATTTTTGCACACACACCAAAGTGGTTTTAAATATAGAAGAAAAGTGCGTACACTAAATTTTTTCACTCTTATTTTATATAATGTTGGTTAATGTCTTTAGCACATGTTATAACACTTTTTTAGGATTTTTAGGCATTCTCACTCATTAAGCACTTTGATATGGATCATTAATATACTAATTGAATATGCTATGATTCTCAAAACATTCCAATTGCAAATGAGATTACAATTGTGATTCTATCCCCTAGACAAAATCATAGGCATGATCTTATCCACATTTAGTAAAATTTAAATTACTCACATTTTATAGTTGGAAATTTCATACATGACTATTTCTCATTAGTGTGAGTGCAAAAATAAATAAATTGTATTTCTGGGAAATGTATTTACAAGATTAATCCCTAGGCAATTTTAATAATCATATTGCATTGTTAAAAATTACGAAAATATATTCACACATCTCTAACATTTTATGGGTCTAGCAAAATGAATCTATATTTACATTAGAATCAAACCACACTATATATTTTATTTTCAATATTAACTTTGTTTTATGGATTAAATAAATTTCATGGAAGTATTGAATTTCAACCCTCACAAAATACCCATACAATTCTTCTTAGTACCACTCTATGTTTTCTTGCTTAAGATAAAATTAGGTGAACATATCTTGGAGGTACCATGTATTTATTTTCACATAGGATAAAATCACATAAATTAGATATGATCACGCTACTTGGAAGATAAAATTATTGTTATGATTGCATCCCAAACACCTTGATTATCTCGACTTAGTCATCTTTACTCCTTTAGCTATAATCCAATCTTAGATCTCAAACATTAGTCATGACATATCTTAGAGGTAGGAAGGATCCATTTCCACAAAGGATGAACTCACATAAATAAGATAGTATTGTGCCACTTCAAAGATAAAATAATTGTTATAGTTATATCCCAAATGCTTTAATTCTCTAGATTTAGGTCTTCTGCATTCCTTGATCAATAATCCAATATTAGATCTCCAACATTGGTCATCTATTAGAGCATGTGCTAAGGAAAATTTCACATCGTAATGTACACTAACCGTTTAATACTTCTCATTTAAATTTAGCGCACATTTGGTTTTCATAATAGTTTAAATCAATCATATTATTAGTCTATTTATCTTATTGTCTCATTTATTTATCTAGGGTTTGAATGATATTTAATTACTTCCCAGGACTTGCATATGTTTTTGCCATAAAATACATCCCAATAATATTAATAAGTGTAGTGAAGTTATGAGAAAGGGTATGGAACCTCAAATCCTTCAAGGCTAAACATATACAAGAAGAACTAGAGGAAAAAATTTCTTAGAAGGATCTTCCAAGATTCATTTCCTTTAATGGTTCTCACAATCCATTTAGCACCAAGAGCTATGCCTTGTCATTTCATGTCAATTTGTAAGACTACGTCTCTTGTGCTTTAGTTGATTCTATGAGTCGTTGGTGGTTATGACCAATATCTTACATTCTTTTACATTAGGTATTATACATAAGTGATGATTGTTCCTATACAATGAAGATTTTAATATTCTTGATTAATCCTATCTAACTAATGGTTGTTGTGATTTCTTGTGATAGCGAGATGAGTTCCATTTTCTTGTCTACGTAAGTATGCAATGATCGAGATGTTCAGTTATAGGTAATATTAGTATGCATATTAAGTGGATTACGTTATGTTAGGTGATTATAAACTATGGGTGTGAGTAGGTGTGATTATAAAGAATGATGATTGATATTAAATGTTTACTTGTAGTACTATTCATTATAAGTTAAATAGATCATTGACATAAGTGGTGATATTTTGATAACAAATAGTATGATCAATTATTGTTTGACTCCAATAGGCATTATGCAAGTAGGAAGTGTTGAATTATATGTTACTTGTGTAGATTAGTGGATTTAATTTTCTAGTTGATTATTATTCTTGGAATATTATTTTTCATATGCCATTTGTTTCAATTATTATTAATCTTGAGTAATACTGACACTTTTTAAGGTTGAGTAAATAGGTAAAAACTGGCCAATATTGATCAGGGGTCACATAACTACTTCCTTTATTATATCCTTGTGAATTTTTGGTCTTGTCAAGGACATGTGATTTAACCTTGTTTTGTGTGGTATGGGTTGTGTATGTGAGAGGTTGTTTTACTAGTCCCTTGAGTCACCTTATTAATATGATCACTTATTTTATGTTTTATGAAGTCCTTATGTGGTCTTAATTGTTTAAAAAGTTCCCTAGGTGGTAGGTTTATGGGTTAGGGGTATTTTTATCCCATAAATCCCCTTTAGTAGAGTTGAGAACCCACTCTAATTACCCACTTATGAAAAGTGGCGAAAATTGGAGTTGGTTGGGTGGTTGGGAAGTTATGAAAAGGTGGTTGCCTTTCCCCTTCTATTTATTCTTTATCCTTGTGAGGAGAAGGGATTTTTTTCTTTTTGCTTCATTCTTGTCCTTTGGATGTTTTCTCATATGGGGAGGAAAATCCTTGGTGGAGAAAGAGAAAAGGAATAGAGGAAGAAGGAATGAAAGAAAGGGCTTGGAGAAAGAGAAAGATTCTTCTATATTTGGGTTGGAAAATGTCTTGGTAAGATCCACCCTTTATGGTTTGATTTTTGTTGATATGTAAATGAATGTTGAAGTGTTTTCATTGGTTTGTGTATATCTTTGTCGAATATTTTGTGTTTTTATTGGAAATGGTGAGTTTGGGGTTTGTCTTGGGTTTTCCCCTTTGTTCACGAATAACAAGTTTGTGTTAATTAAAGGGGCAAGTTTAGTAGAGTAAATATCATGTGGTGAAACTTTGTATAGAAACCCTTGTGATAAGTGTTGGCTTAGAGGTTATGGAATGTGTGTGTGAGGTTTTGGGAAAAGCTATGTGACCCTAGCTCGGGGGTGGATTGAATTTCAATCCTATGGTTAGGAGGAGAGCCCTTGGCCATATGGTTTTCTCTTGATGACTTCTTCTTTTGCAAGTTCACATGTTAAAGTTGGAAACTAGTTGGGAATATTCATCAAATCTAAGACTCAAAGCGAATATATGGGGGTCATTTAAAACTAGGGAAGAGCTAGTATTTTTCAAGGGGATTTGTGAGTTGTTGTGTAACATCATAAATGTGATGTGTGAATTACAAAAATAAAAAAAAAATAAAAAAAAATTATGCACTCTTGTTGATGTAAGGTTGCATGGGAAAGGAGAAAGGAATGTGATATCTTTTTATTTCTATTTGTGTCAAGACCCTTTTTCCAACAACATATAAATGAATAAAAGAACCTATAGTTAGATTTACTTTTTACATTCAATAATTTGTTGGAAAATAAGTGGTTAAGGAAACTATTTGTCTTCTAGAATGGTACTGTTGTGAAGGTTGAAAAAGGGAAGAAAAGCATTTTATTTTCAAATTATCAATATTTAAATTTATTTCTATTAGAACCCTATACACAAATTAAGAAAATACTTGAGCCTAATTTATACCATGATTGAACCTAATGTGATTCAAATTACAACATGAGTAATGAATTGAAATATAAGAACCATGCATATATACATGTGTGTATACTTATATATGATTATTTGCAATAAGTTTAAGTATCCATATTATTTAAAAACCAGAAAAAAATCATTATACATAATACAAGAAAATTCTTCTATATGCATTAAAATAAAATAAGACTATTAATTTTTTTTATGTTCTTCAATATTAATAAGTTTAATATATCATTTAAAAAAATAAAATTCCTGCAGTCTGCAATGGGTAGTAATAAAAACAAATAAATAAAGTATAGTAGGGAGAGGGGCCCATAGTGGACATGATCCAATAGTGGGGATAGAAGTAGTCCTTAGTGGGCCCCATAGTGGAGCACCTTAATATCCAATTGCAAAACACTTTTTATCCATAAAATACACAAATTGACAAATCATGTGATGCCACATTAGTGCACCAATAAAACATCACTTAGTGCACCACTATCGGTCTCACTTTTTTTTTACTCTTTTTGGATACCTCAACAAAAGCATGCTGATGTGGCATCATATTTGATGGTGTGACCCTAAAACAAAATATAGAAGCACATGAGTTGTCAAATAAATTGTTGTACAAAATTGGGATTGATTTGAAATTTTCACATAGGGTGCTCCACTATAGGCCCTCTCTCCTAGCTTCTCTTGCAAATAAGATATGCATGCGTATAAATACAAAACTTGCAAATAAAACTTGAAGAAATCATAATAAAGTGGCAAACCTTCCAGGTAAGCAAATACTGAAAGGGAAAAGAACAAGAAGAATGTTGATAATAATTAGAAAGAAAAACTAACTTAACAATGTGCAAAAGAAAATCCAAAGAAAAGAACAAGATTTAAAGAGTTAAAAGTTGGTTGGGATTAGTTCTTAGTTAGTATTTTTTGAAAGATAGTTAATTGGTAATTGAATGTTAGTGTTATAAAAGATTAATATTTATTTGTTTTAAATCAAAATTATATTTCTTGATTTCAGAGTAAATAGATACATAGTTTGAGAATGTGCATTGCAAAATTTGCCAAATGAATCAAGATAGAGGAAGACGAGTTTCTAAATGGAAAGATCCATTGGTTATAAGTTATTTAAATTTAAGAGCTAAAGTTTGACTTAGGTAAATCATGATTTCGAACCAAACTTTGATTAGTAACTGGAAATGTTGAATTTGCATTTTGGAGAAACAATTTGAGAATTGATAACCACTCTAAATTAAATGATAGTGGAGTTCGAATTATTTATTGTAGTATTAGATTAGAAAGTTATTAAATTGGAGAGGTAACTACAACTTAAAATTTATTTCTATTTCTTTAATCTTTAAGTTTAAAAGAAATTACATTTAAACTATTATAAATAGAAGATAGATAGTTTTATTGTAGACTAATTATTTTAGAATATCACTATTTATAAACACTGATTTGTAACTAAATATGAATCCTTTAAATATTCTTCTTCTTCTCTAGTTTGTCTTTTAGGATTGTCATTATAGGCTTAATCTTCCTTTCAAGCTCATTTGCAAATCTGGTCTAAGTTTATTTCATTCCATTATTTATCACTTATTATTAATTGTTTAATCCAACACATAGCAGCCATACACACCCATGCACAAACACGTACTCTCTAACATATTACCATACATAGTTTTCTATTGGTGTAATCCTTGAACCTCTTTTAGGTGTAAGTGCTAGTTTTTAAAAATGAAAAGATTTATCATAATAATCAATGCATTTAATTAGCCGATAGGCTACATATAATGTGAGATTTGAGCCTGAAACAAGTCTCATGCTTGCAAACCACCGTCGAGTAGTTAGAAAATAAGTTTCAGTTGTCATTTAATGGTAAACCCAGCTATCGACATAATCCTTGAACCTCCTTTAAATGTACGTGCTAGTTAATATTCTCCAAAATTTCATATAATTTCCAAATAATATTACATAAATTCATTAATAATTTACTTGACCCAAAATTTAAAAATCTTTTCTTAAAAATCACAACATTTCATCTATGAGCTCTCCTGCTAACTTACCCGAAATTTTAAATTAGCTGTCCCTAAATGAGGTTAACCCCAAGCATTGATATGGAAGCACCCCCAAAACTTTCACAAAGAGGTTGGGTGTGTTCTTTGTGACCCCACATATTTTTCATTAAGGTTGGGTCTCATTTTCTTGGATCCAAGTCCAATAATGCGGCTGAATCGATGGCAGTGGTTGAAGGATTATCTTTGGCAGGTTTACCAGTTTATAAAATTTCTGCAGTCATTATGGCTTGAATAAATTCTCATGCCCAAGCTAGAAATATACAAGATTGTTGGAGGAAGCACAAGTCTAGTGTAAGACTTTTGATGATATCTTTTGCACACACTATTACAGAGATAACAACAAAGCATGATAGTTACTGGCTAAAGGAAAAGTTGATCAATATCTCTTTGCCTTAGTCAGCAATCAAGTGGAGGCTTGGGAAGGCCTGGGCCCTCTTCTAGCTTTGGGTAAACCTCTTTATGTTTCAATCAAGGATCCCCCTCTCTTTCTATTGAAGTGCAGTCAGGGCTCATTTCTATTGGTGTCTTTACCTTTTCTTGGTTGTGGGTCCTCTTGAGACTTGTTGTGATGATGGCAGTAGGAGCTTCTTTCTCCTCCTGTCATTGGATGGTACATGTGTTGCTGCCAAAGTTTGATCCATTTCTCTTGGGCCCACAAGGAGAAGTGAAACTGGTGGATGCTGAGTGATTTGTCGATAAAACAATTTGCTTCCTAGGAAGATATACATGTCCTTCAGAAGGAATTCTAGCAATATGTAATCTAACACTCAAACTCTGTATTGACTTGGCTATGGTGGCGAAGTATCTTGGGGTGACTCACTGGTACAGAAGAATATTGTAAATTGCTGGCTTGTTTTCTACACCGTCGGTGGAAGATGAGGTCCTGTTTCATGCCTTCAATAAGCCAAAAGTCATTGTGGGGTTTAGTTCAGGTTCAATAAAAAAATTGTGAGCCGTTCGGTCCTAAGGGAGGGCTGTGGATTGAGGAAGATAGTTCTGGTTTGTTGGGGCCATGGTGAAGGTGCTAAGCAAGACTCTTCTGGTCAGCTGACGAAAAGGGTTGAAAAACCCATGTTTGTATCTATTTTGTCTTCTTTGACAAAACCCATTTGCTAAGCTCTATCTATTATCGGGAAATTATCATGGAGAATGTCAATCATTATACTCATCTCTTTTAATTGGTTGTATTCATAGAATGCTAAGGATCTCTTTTAATTGGTTGTATTCACAAGATGCAAGGAATGGGGGGAGGGAAGAGAATATTTAAATAAGCATGAAATAACAGATATTCATAAATGATATGTAAGTAATAAGCTTGAGATAATTGTCAAAGATTGTGTAAAATGTTGCTTTTTTAGAGGGAAATGATAAGATAGATAGATAATAATTATGTAAACTCATTAAACATGTAATAATAGATAATGTCATAGAAGATACAATAGTCATGTAATAATCATCAAAGATAACATCAAGTGAGACATATAAATATGTGCAATCACATAGGCACAATAAGCATGTGAAACAATAGGTATAGAGTAATCATGTAAATGAATAAAGTTACAATGATGAGATGCCCCCGAGGTTGTCCCTAGTGATAAGGCAATTGCAAGTGATAAGAAAAGTAAGGAAAAGTCATTGTAAACATAATAATATATGTCACCTAGGATGTGAGTAATCAAAGGATCAACCTGTTAGATAATCATAGGAAAATAATCATAGAATGTAAGCATTAAGAAATCATGTAAGAGGATTACCTAGAGTGATAGATGTAGCAATGGACAAAGCATGTTGAATAGCTCATAATACTAATGCCCCTCATGATCATTTGGGTCATAAATGTAGTCCTAGTAACATAAGGGTTGCAAGGAATGCACTAATATGCAATTCCATAACAAAGTGTGTTAATGTGTTATATCATCATCAATGTATTCATCATTGTTAATATTATCATCTCATGTGAAGCATATAGGGTTAGGTAAAGTCTTGGCTTATTGGTAAATGTACCTCAACTATATAGGAGGTCATTCACAAATTCACCCTTTTTGATAGAGAGCTCTAGACTTATCTCGATGGAACACTGTCAATGCCATGTTCCTACTAGCATTCAAATTGACATTAATGATCCATTATAAGAGGTAAGCATCATTTTTTCTCATTTTTCATGTGTTTATTTTTTTATGAGGATCCATTAAATTTGTTATTGACTCCTTGATATGTAGTGTTGGATTTTTTTCATCAATTTCATGTTATATACTTTCTTAATGATTTAGATGATTCCCATATGAAGTTTACAATATTTTATGCCTTTATATGCTGCATATGTTTTTTGTGTTTTCTATGTGGCTATGCATGTATATAAATGAAATGACATTAATAATTAATGCATATTTTACTTTAATAATAAATGAACACTATATATCTTAATGAATTCCTCATAACATGAATTAGTCAATGAACTAAAAGGAATTCAATTACCATGATCAAATATATTGTCTATATGAATAACTGAACAAGAAATATTACTAAATCTCAAGCCATTGTGGATCATAGATGCTTTAGGTTGCTTTATGCTTATGCTCTTCTAACCATTATTTCACATACATTAGGAAAGTAGCCAATCCGATAGTATTTTTTTTTATAATGTTAGTTTTAATCTACGTTGTTCATGTTTACCTAGTCATTTACCTTTAAACAAGACCATATAGTTGTTCAAGGGATGGAGGGGAAGAAGATAAATCAATAGTAGAAGTAGCATCCTTTGAAATACTATCACATACACATGCTTCTTTCTCATCATGATATGACACAATTTCCCATATATAGTCGAATCCATGTAAAGAGATGGGATGTTATAATCTTTTGAATCAACACAATATTCTCCAACACCATAAGACATAAAATTTAATGATACCCAATCATCTCTAATTCACGCATACCATAGGACGAGGAATAATATTTTGTAAGTTCATATTTTAAGGGTTGATTTTGTGTGAATAAGTATTTGGAATTAACCACCATCTAGCAAATTCTAAATGGTGAAGGATTAGATAAGATGCAACATTCTTAACCAATATGCCAAGACTCAACACATTTATGTAAGGTATAAGGCACAACTATAATAGCACATAACCATGAATGTCCTGATAAAATATTATAACTTCTCAAACATCACATGGGATAGTGTGTCTAATGTTAATGAACCAACTATGATAGGAAGAGTAACATGATGTAAAGCATGTGTACCATATTGTCAAAGCCTTTAAGAGTGAGACAAGATGGATATATTTTGAAGTAGCTATCTTCAATTATTTCAAGCAATCTTTAGTACATATGTTTAATCTAGATCCATTATCAACTAAAGAGTATTATAGTCAATTTACACTCACCATAATGTGTAAATGTAATGCTTCATTAATAACTAGCTCGTGTGAGGGTTCTATGCCATCAAATGTAATAGATGATTGTCCTTATGGCCAATATATTCTATCAATAAAGTCACCAATAATGGAGTAGAATTAGAACTGCTTTGGTTTTTTCTAGATCTTTTTAATCATATCCTTATAGAAAGGTGATGTGCATACTAGATCCGAAAGAGATATTTTAGCTTGTGTATTTTACAATTGTTGAATAATGTCATATTCCTTAGATGAATGCTAGGTGCTAGAGGATGATAAACTATAATAGATGGTAAAAATAGTTGTCAAGTTGGAAGATTTTAATCTCTAACTAGTTTTTGATGCATATGTCAACCATAATTAGCATGCTTAGTAGGTAATCCTTAGGAGGTGAAATGACATGAAACACATGATGATTAGACGTATAAGTCACATGGATAGTAGGAGAAGAAGGTGAACAAATATAAAAATATAGGTCATGAAAAGGCTCAACTATATCCAAACATCCCTAAGCACACTAGGAGAAGACAAATAAGTAGCAAAATCATGTGATATGTCCATGAATGAAAACATAAGAAAGATGAATCAAACCATTGTAATAATTTACCACTTAAATGAAGTCTAAATTCACTAATCAATAAGATGTTTTTATATTTTGTAAGCAAGAAATATTTCATAGGTAAATATGCTTTAGTAGAACCATCATAATTATCATATAAAAAATCCTCATTTATATTAATAATATCCTATAATAAACAAGGAGGTAATAGTTTCACTTACATCCACATGAAAACCTAAGGAACTATCATCATGATGTATGTTACTATTAAGGGAGGTATCAATAAATAAAATAATATCACAATTATACGTAGGACTCATATGAGATGTACATAAATGATCATCACAAGTAAAATCATCATGTATGAAACAAGGTTACTCATCTAAATAATATAAATATATGGGAATAAACATAGGGCTATCATGACAAGTAAGAGAGAGATTATCATAAGGTTCAAAAATTTCATGAGTAGGTAAAGAAGGTACAAAATCATCCATCTTCATCACACAAAGTTTTTCATCATCATAAGGTAAAACCTCATTAAATGCATGCTCATAATCATCACAAGCCATAGTTGAAAGTATCAATATGAAAGTAATGGACATGTGAGATGAGTGAATCTAAAAGGAAAGGATATGCATTAACCTACTCAATAAAGGAGGGAAAGTAAGTACATGATAAAAATACCTCCATAGAAAAGACATTCTCACTCGTAGCATAAAAAGTCGTAGGAGCATCAATGATAGAAGGATAGACACAAAAGATAGGAACATATCAAAATATGAAATCTATGCATGTATATCAACTAGAAAAAATACACTATGAGGATTCACGACGATGGAATATCCTATGTGGATTTGTGAGATCAAATAAATATACCACTATGCGTGCTTAAAACCTAATCAAGAGATGATAAGTAGACACAAATAAGGCTGGATCCAATCCCTAAGTAAATCTGATATAAAAAGGATGTACTAAGAAAATTAGATCTAAAAATCTCAATTAGGATGAAGGATAAACCATAAGGTCAAACCCTATGTAGGAATGTCGGGTTCACCAAAATATTGGGGGAAGACTACCTCTACATAAAATTATCTAGCTACTTAAATAACAATCAATTAACCTAGATTAAATAAGTTGGGACTAATACTTAAAATTTATATAAACCAAATGTGGGATATTAAATAAATCGATTACATGGGTACTTACTCTAAATTTATTGTAGAAGTCTATGTCCAAGTGTCATGAATCCATTCATCTATATTCTAGAATTATGCATGTTGTTGAACTATGAGTATAATTATACTTTATTTGGGTTTAGATTTGTATGTGCAACCCTAAACCTATGGATATATATGAACTTGCAATTCATGGACAGGATTTGGTAAATCTTCATAATATGTAACTTGTTTCACTTTTCTTTTTGATATCTAAATTCAATAAGGATAGGTGGTGTTTAAAAGCACCCTAAAGGGATTTTGCAAATCATGAGGGTCATGTTCTCCTAGTTCAAACAACTATTAGATTGAATTTAAAAATCTAATCAAGAAGGTTGAGGATAATAAACATGCATGCAATGATCTTAAGATGATGTAATGGTGATGCGAATTCCCTTTTTGTTCTTTTGCAAATTGAATCTAGATGTATTCTCTTATTTCTTCTCTTCTCAAATCTTAGATGATTCATTCCATTAGGTTAGTCTTTAAATACACTACCCTAGCATGTAATTTGGTGCAATAAAAACTATGATCAATTCATAATGGCTAGTGAAAAAGATGATAAATTTAAATTTGAATTTGAATTAGGGTTCAAATCCATATGCATAGGTATGATCTAAATCACTTTTGCACTTGCAAACTTAAATCCAATCAATACGTAGAAAAAATAATGAATGAGATGAATGTACGAGGATAATTGATGTAAGAGTGGATAAGGTCATTTGTCAAGTTTAATGTGAAAATGACCATTTTAAATACTAGTCAATGCATTTAAGGACAACCTAGTCACCATGGGCCCAAAACATAAAGGAAAAGGGCACACATATGCAATTTTTTCCATTACAAATATTAAGAGGTAGAAAGGAATTTGAAAATATATCCTCTATTCAAATTGGTAGAAACTTGTATCGAGGATAACATTAAGCTTACTCAACAAATGAGGGTACTTAGAAAAACTCCCAATTGATGCAAATCATAAGGATCTCTTCAAACAAATTTAAGATCTCAATATTTCTACATGTGATTTCAATGAACTTGGACTAACACTTTCTAAACAAAAAAGCTCTATCATTAGACATATCGATACATCTATAATATTCATACCACTTCAAACATAATAACAAAAAATAAATCAACCATAATACCTCACTTATTAAAATAAAGTTAATCCTATACCACCCATTTTTTTAATTTCTAGAATATAATTATATACTTAACTATTAATTATAGTGTGTAATATTTTCATTAAAGAAACTTAATTAGCTAGCCTATAACTACTCCTAAGAGCTTTGGTCTTTTTCTTATTCTTGCTATCTATATAACGATTTTATTCTTGCTTTTCTTTCTTTCATTTGTACTTTATAAAGCAAGCAAAACTATGCAGCATATAAGAGTTGAGAATAAAAAGGGAAATCCATATTCTCTTCACTTAAGTGGCATAAAGTGAATAATTTCATGGCACTTATTCAACGACAAGACTTGAAAAAACCCAAATTCACTTCATAAAATTGATTTGATTTGACATATATTTGAATCAAATATGCCTTTAGATATACAAGTGAAAGGAGAATCAAGCTTAAATATAAAGAGCCTCTCACATGGTAGGCCCACTCCTTTAAATGAAGAAGTTAATGGTTACCAAATAGCCCCATGATAAAAAGAGAATGATAACCAACTATTAAAGAAAAATAAAAAAGTAGCTTTGACTAAAGGAACATGGATATTATCTTAGCCCCACAAATCTCATTTAACTTAAGTCAAAACTTAATTTTATCTAAATTTAGATCTCAAGTCTCCCTATACCAAATTTCAATTCTAAGAGTAATATGCATAACCCAACAATCTAATTTAATGTATTACCAAGTCAAAATTTGTCGATCAAAGTCTTATTTTCAATATAAAGTTTGCTTTGTATGAATCTATGGTTTGCTCATGTATAGTTTAAAGTTTTCAATTATTCTTATTTTTTCATATTTACTATAATGAATTTTTCTTGAGGTCTTTTTTATTTATTATGTTTACAATTTCATGGTCTAGGATTTTATAAATGGTTAATGATGAAGTTTTTTTAATTTATTATGTTTTTAATGTTATTTTTAGAGTGGTCTAGGATTTTATAAATGATTAATGATGAAGTTTTTTTTGTATTTTTTATGTTTTTAACGTCACTTTTAGAGTGGTCTAGGATATTATAAATGGTTAATGATGACATATCTATAATTATTGTTGTAAGTAGTAGTAAGAATAACATGTAATTGAGCTCATAAATTTATCTTGAATTTTTTGATGAGGTAGTGACTTCAAATGAATAAGATGTTATTTTAGAAATTGATATCAATAGATTTATTTACAATCAACATGATATTTGTAGCTTCATTGCTTACTATGTAGGCCATATCCCATCTAAGCAATTCTTATTTGGATCAAGTATTCCTTATAGCTCCATGGCATTAAGCTCACTAGGTTTAGGAGTCTTCCTCGGGGTTTTTTCCTATTTTCCTTTAGTGACCATAATAAGTTCACAACCTACTTGATAAGTCTAATTGTTGGTTTATGATAAACACCTTGTTGGTGCTTTCTTGATGGATATATGGCTCTAAATTATTAGTATGTCTTTGTCAAAATTCCCATATGAGTTGAGCTTCCAAACCTACCAATTCTTCTATGGTTTTTATTGGAAGAGTTGAATTCTTGGGTGAATACAAAATACAATAATGCATGCTTATAAAAGAAAAAAAGCAAATCCTATAGGAGGATTTGATTATATTGTGACAAGTGTCCTAATCCTATGCAATGAGACAACTTGACCTATAAATAGTCCAATCTAATAATTAAAAAAACACTCCTAAGTTTAGCTTAAGTGCAATAAAGTAATGAGGGACCTAATAATTAATTAATGATTAATTAATTATCAAGTGATTCTCCTAATTAATCCAACAAGCTCTTCCAAGAGACTTGTTGAGACTTGTCTCTATTTTGGAGATTTATATACAAATTAGGGTGTGTTAGAACTTCAGCCCATAATAGAACTTATGCCTCTACAATCATTTGACATATTAGTTTGCTAAGTGTCGAAAAACCAACCCAAGAGAATCAACAACCAAATGCCAATAAAGTTGTTTAACTACTAATACATGGAGCACTTCCCACATAGTTGTTGACCCTTGTCTCTATTCAGACTTTATGTATGAATTTGGTTGTGTTAGAATTTTGGCCCAGATTAGAACTTATGTTGTGTAACTTCTAAGTTCTATTTCGGGCCAAGTAACTTAGTGATGTATATGTAAATTATAAATTCACCACATAACTTAATCATTATCATTTAGCATTTGATAACCACCCACATTATGATTTTTAAAAACCTACCAGCACATTCGTCGAATAATTAATTTTATACTTTTGAATTTTTATATAATTTTCCATTGAATGTATTTTATTTGTTTGAATACAAGTTTAATTCACCAACAAAATTATTTTATTTGTTTGTATACAAGTTTAATTTTCCAAAAATAAAAAAATATTTTTAATACAAGCATAATTTTCCAACGACATTATATTATTTTTTGAATACAAATATAATTCACTAAAATTTTCTACAAATTTCTAGCAATTTAAAAAAAATCACCAATAAAATTAGTATTTCTTCCAAAAAAAAAGAAAGATCCACCAATAAAATTATTATTTTTTCCAAAAATAATGCAATATTTGCTAGGATTTTACAACTTTTCCGAGGGGGAATTTCTTAAAGTTATCCTTGATTGTAAGGCCAAGGGAGATTTCTTAAAGTTATCCTTTCTTGTAAGGTTATTCCTTTATGTTGAAACATAGGTTTGATAGTTCAAATCAAATAATATATGCCTCGAGTAGAAGGAATGTTGTTTTGTCCATAAAAAATGTTAAATTAGTGGGCATGGAGGTGTCGAAGTATTTTTATGTGAAAGATCCTAAAATACCACAAATGCATGAAATGAGTGTATAGGGCCATTATTTAGAGATAGAGGTGCATTTATAGACTACTTTTCATAATGGGGGAACATATTTTGGAGATAATATAAATGTATATTTTATGGAGTTTAATGAGGGAGAACCTCATTACTAAATTGCATAATGATATATTAGGAGGCTACTTTAGATGTGATAAGATGTAGACTATGTTGGAGGAGAGGTGATACTAGCATGAGTTGTGAAAATATATGGATATACTTTTTATAATATTTAAAACATGTTAAATATTAAAGGGCATGTGAAAATATTCTCATAGAGTTCTATAAGCCATTACAATTTTTAGATATATAGATTTGAAGGAGCTATCAATAGATTTTTATATTTAGATATTTGTGGATGTGGAGAGGTAATGACTCAAAATGTGTAGTTATTGATATGTTCTCAAATAAAAAAATTCTTCCATTATAGGAAAACTAATGATACACAAAAGGTGGTGAATTTATTATTCAATAAGGTAGTGTAGTTACATGGGTTTTCATGGATTATTACTTCTATTAGGACCACACATTTTCTTAGAGTCAATTCTTGTAGACACTTTAGAAGAATTTTGGTACACAGATCAATTATATTTTTGCATACCATACAAAATTATATGATAAAATAAAGATTTTTAATTGGACCCTTAGTATCATATTGAGATGTTGTGGGAGATAAGCCTACAAATTGGGACTCCATGTTGGTGCAAGTAGATTTTGTTTATAGATCACCAAACAAGTTGACTCAAAGGATATTGTTACAATTTGTGTATGGGAATTTACTAAGGGGTGTTATGGACTATTTTAAGGTGGATGAATAAGAAAAAAATAGTGCAAAGGATCAAGAATTCAAGCAACACATGAATGAGTTCATGCACAAGTCAAGAAATAGTTGGAAGAGAGAAGCACAAAGGATTTTATGTAGAAGGGAGAAAAAGTGTGTAAAGAGAGATTTATAAATGATACACATGAGGAAAGATAGGTTCCTTAGATTAATGTACAACAAGTTTAAGTTCCTGAGAAAATTGACCTATATAAAGTGTTACACAAATTCTCAAAGAATATCTATGAAATTGTGTTGTTGGAAGGACTGGATAGCTCATCAATACACAATATGTTTGATCTCTATCATTTTCATAGGATAAATGATAAGTCAAATGAATAAATATAGTCACAACATAAAACTTAATAGAAGAAATGTATATACCTAAAATTAAAGGAGATGCAAATTCTTGATAAGTGCATTGGCACGAAGACTAGGAACATTAAGTATAAGGAGTATCTCATTTGTGGGAAGGGTAAGGGTCTACAAGAATATTTATGGATTGATGAAGATTAAGTAAGCATACCTAAATGATTAAATAAGTCTTCTATAAAATCCAATTTGGGAGCATTAAGGTTACTATGTCGAGTGTTTGGGTTATAATTTTGTGCGCATGTTTCAAATCCTAAATAATATACCTCAATAACACGAAGACTAGTAGTTGATATATCTCTCTTGCATATAAACACAAATTAACAAAAAATATTATCTTTTGAATATAAAATAAGAAACCTTATAGAATTATGTAAATAAATTTGTCATTTGGGTGTTACGTGTTAGCACATATGCTTGGTGAAGCCATATAGGATTCAATAATTGTTTAGGAATGTGGATATGTAAAGAATTTTTTTGAAGGTTGATAGACAGATAAAGAAAAAAATATTTTTGGTTAATGTTCGATTATACAATTGGATAGAGGTGTTCTAAAATTAGTCAAGGCATTACCATACACATAGAGGAATGTGAAGCATCATGAGATCATAAAAAAATAGTTATTGATTGGAGGCACGGGAGAGATCTTTTAATTCCTACATTTGTAGAAGACCTCAAAGGTCACTACATCAATGTAAAAGTGGATATAAACCTCCAAAATTGGTTTTTGAAGTTTGAAGTGAAATTAGTTGAAGTCAATTATAACAAGGATTAAAATGAAGGGAAAAATTATAATGTAGAGTCTCTGCAAGTAGGATGAATATTATTGGTTGGTAGCATAGATTAGTCCGGTTCTAAATAATTTATATTGACCCATGTGTCATGTCTTCTTATGCATATAATAAATACTATGTTCTTTCTATATTCTTCATTATTTTTGTTTATTTAGTACTTTCATTGTGTATCTTTGGTAAATTATTAGTTAGTTGTTCACTTGAATCACTTTCCATTTTCATTAAGAATCCTTTAACTCTATCACACCTCTTATATAGTAACCCACAAGTCATGTAATTATTATGAATATAATAGAGACTATATTATTTTCATATTCTTCATTAATTTTCCTTTTTTTTGTGTTCTTATGGGAAAATATTAGTTAGTTGTTCATTTAGCTCGCTTTCCATTTGTATAAAAAAATCCTTAGTTCTTTCACACCTATTATAGTGACCCACACATCATGTAATTATTATGCATGTAATAGAAGCTATGTTCTTTCCATATTCTTTATTATTTTTCCTTATTTAGTGGTGTTTTTGTGTCTTATGAGAAACTATTAGTCAATCATTCATTTAACTCACTTGCCATTTATATTAGAAATCCTCTCAAATCCATCACACCTCTTATTAAAAAGTATATTGGCCAAGCACTCCACATATATGATTTTATCAAAGTTATTTTATGTAGTTCTTGGCTAGTAGGACTATTTATATATGTGCACATCAACCATCCAATAGCACCTTTAGGTGTTTTAACCAGTTTATAACAATCTCATGGTGCAATAATTTAAGACATTTTGATAATTATATTAAAATAAAATGACTTTAAATGTATCTTAATTTACTAATATGGGTAATTATTTATAAGGAAAATAAAATGGATGCAATATGCCAACTATAATTTTTTATTTGTAAAATTTCTATTAATAAATGTATCTTTGTAGTAGCAGTACAATTGATATATCAATTTTTATATTGAACATTCCTATACAATTAAGATGTTTATAATATAAATAAATGTTGAAAAAGGTTAACCAAGTCATTCAAATAATAAGTATAATTATTGCACTTGAAAGATAAATTTGAATTAAGTACCAATACCACTATATTATTTCAATAACACAACATTGATTCATCACAAATCATTGCATACAAAACATAATTTATTTGATATTTTCATCAAGGGTTAGCTTATTGACAAGGATCATAACCAACTTTATATTTTAGAGTATAACCTGCATTTTATATTTTATTTTTTTCTAAATAAACTTGTTTTTTGTACTTTGTACATGTGGATGTCAAACCTACCTTTTCTACATCACCAACATCTATTGTGGGCCTTTCAAGTTAATACCTTTGTGATTTGTGTATGGTCAAAGCCCATACAATTTTAGTAGGCTTTGCATATCTAACTTATATTTTATAATTTAGAGTATAACTTGCATTTTATATTTTTATATTTTTTGTTAATATAACTTGCATCTTTGTATTTTCTCTATTAACATCAAACTTTTCCTCTACATCACAAACATCTATTGTTACCTTTTTCAATGTTAAATATTATGATTTTTTGTGGTTAAAGACCATACCATTTTAATAGGGATTGTGTATGATTGCCCCTTGTAATATAAATAATATAGATAAAACTTGTGTCATTAATGTCCCACAATACATTGATGCAAGACAACTACCTCAAGACACCAAAACTAAGAGATAGGTATAGCAACCTATAAATTTGAATTCAAACAACTCTAAAGCTGCACTCAAACTCATGGTAGACCTCTTTTTGAAAATTATTTTGAACCATCAAACCAATGCCTTTTCAACTGAAAACTTGGAAAATGAGAACCCCCACATTGATCTTCAGGAAAGTAAGAACATAATTTTTGCCCCAACAATACCCCTCTAATTTTATAGTTAAAAACTCAAAAAACCCATAATTCTCCACAATTAACAACTAGCTACATGCAACATCAAACGGTTGCTACAACACCCAAAAAACTCAACCAAGAGATTTTTTTAAAACTTATGAATTCAAAGCATGTAGGGTGCATTCCAAAGAAATAAATATCTCACATCATGTTACAATATTCAAAACATAAATCTGATTTTTTAATATTCAAATTATAGGAAGCACACTAGCCACAACCAAACTCTACCACAAGCAATATTGTTCATCCAACCATTGAAAATCAGATTTAAAATCTTCATAAGTAGCTACATGCATCAAAAATTACATCTCCACTTTGTTACTCCATCCTCTTAGCTCTCTGGTTCTTTTTCCTTGTTCCTCCCTCTCTCATTTTCTTCATTTTAGATTCCTTTCTCCATCCTAGAGCTTCTAAAACCTATCACTTTCTATCACTGCTCCCTTATTCTTACTAATATTCTAAAATGGTTTTTGGGTTTTATGCGCCTCCTTCCCAACTTTCTAGAACATTTTGAATTTTTCCATTTTGTTATGATATAAGAAAGTTATGCCCAATTTACTAAGACTATGTCTCATAGTTATGACCCAAACAATCTTCCTCTCCCCAAAAAGTCAGTCAAACCTCTAGAATGCTCATTACTCCTTCGTGGACGTGAATTTTTCCTTTTTCAAGTATGTGCATTCAATTGTAATTCAAAATCGGTCTTCCCACCTCACAACCCACTCTCTCCACCTCCCCCAATGCTTTGTATTCCAATCTTGCAACAAAGTGCAAATTCAAATTTTCAAAGTGGAGTTACAGAGCATATTAATTGCCCACTCCAAACTTGGGTGTGGGATTTTCCTTTTTGGAAAATTAACATCTTTCAACAATTTTAAAATAATTTAAAAATGAATCAATTAAACAATTTATTTTTCTCACAATCCGTCACCAAATCCTACTATGTTGGAGGAGTTGAGAATTTTAATAATTTGTGCTTGCAACCAAAAATCAAAACAATACACAAGCATTAAAGTTTAAAATATTTTTTGTTGTTCAAGATTTTCTGTGCACCTAGATGCTCTTGCATCAAACACACTGGTATAAAGTTTGTGAGCATAGGCTCACAAAATTGGAGTTGAATGGTAGAACCATTCTTTCAAATTGTAAGTAATTTGCAACGAACTCCATCACTGTCCAAAGTGCACATGAAATAATTTATTCTTCCTCTTCCTCCAACACTTTGTCGGAACAAGCACCATCCTCCTTCCACAACCCCATTCACCATTTTTCTCTCCTCTCATGAATTCACATCCACCATGTATTGCCCTCCTCCACCAAATACACTCTACTCTCCTCTTCTCTCCCACCATAGACTGACCACCTCCACAACCTCTACATGCAAATACCTATCCATACACCAATCTGAAACTTCATAATCTCTCTTACTATTTACTTGCACTAGCTCCTTATTCACCTTAACAATATGAAATTTCAACTCAACCTCCTCTTCACTAAACTCAAGAAAATCCAACTTTACCTCTTTCTCTTTCACTATCCCATCATCCTTTTCTGCAACTACTTCTTCTACTGTTGCAATTTCATCAATAACTATAATTTCTTCACGTTCTACCACTGCAATCACAATTACATCTTCATCCTTTATATGGGCTTCTCTCACTTCTTTTTCCTTCTCTTGGGATGCAAGACTCATTTTCTCTTCTTCTCACTGTCATCTTTCTTCTTCTCACTTTTCTTCACCAATATCCTCACATCTTTGCCAATATTCTTCTTCAATTTATCTATCCTCATCTTGATCTTTCTCACTTCCACATGGACCATCTGTCTCATCTTCTCAAACTTTTCTATCTTCTCCCAATATTGTTTCTAGAACAATATTCTTGTAGGTCTCCTCATGACCCACCCCATCTTGTCTACTCAAATCTCACCTCAACTCACATGATCTAAATTTCCATGGATTGTCCCTCTCAGCTCATAATTGCTTAGAGGTCCTCACACACCTGCAACAATTCTCTTGAGCTTCTCAGACAATTCTACCTTCTTTTATCCACCCATCGGTCCTGGCATAAGTTGCCTCACATTCAACGATTTGGTTATGCACTTAGAACCTCTGGTTCTAATACTATTTGATGCAAGAAATCTACCTCAAGACACCAAAAATAAGACATAGGTATAGAAACCCATAAATTTAAATTCAAACAACTCTGAAACTGCACTCAAACTCATGGAAAACCTCTTTTAGAAAATTATTTTGAACCATCAAAGCAATGCCTTTTCAACTAAAAACTTGGAAAATGAAAGCCCCCACATTCATCTTTAGGAAAGTAAGAAGATCATAATTTTTTCCCCAACAATACCCCTCTAATTTTATAGCTAAAAACTCATAAAACCTATAATTCTCCACAATTAACAACTAGCTACAAGCAACATCAAATAGTTGCTACAACACCCAAAACACTCAACCAAGAGATTTTGTTATGAATTTGAATCATGGAGGGTGCATTCCAAAGAAATAAACATCTCACATCATTTTACAATCTTTGAAATATAAATATGATTTTTCAATATTTAAATTTGCAATGTCTACAAAAACAAGTTACATGAAGCACACTAGCCACAACCAAACTCTGCCACAAGCAATATTGATCATCCAACCCTTGAAAATAAAATTTAAACATTCATAAACAGCTACATGCATTAGCAATTACATCCCCACTCTATTACTCCATCCTTTTAGCTATCTGGTTCTTTTTCCCTGTTCCTCCCTCTCTCAGTTTCTTCATTTTACCTTCCTTTTTCCATCCCAAAGCTTCTAAAACCCATCACTTTCTGTCTATCAATAATCCCTCATTCATACCAATCTTCTAATTTATGGTTTCTAAGTTTTATGCACCTCCTTCCCAACTTTTTGGAACATTTTGAATTTTTCCATTTCATTATGATATGAGAAAGTTATGCCCAATTTACTGAGATTGTGTCTCACAGTAATGACCTAGAAAATCTTCCTCTCCCCAAAATACCAGTCAAACCTCCATAATGCTCATTACTCCTTTTTGGACATGGGTTTTTCCTTTTTCAAGTATGTGCATTCAATTTTAATTCAAAATTGGTCTTCCCACCTCACAACCCACTCTCTCCACTTCCCCCAACGCCTCGCATTCCAATCTTGAAACAAAATAAAAATTCAAATTTTCAAAGTGGAGTTACAAAGCATATTGATTTCCCACTCCAAGCTTGGGTGTGGGATTTTCCTTTATTGAAAATTAACATATTTCAACAATTTTAAAACAAATTAAAAATGAATCAATTAAACATTTTAATTTTCTCACAATTCGTCACCAAATTCTAGTATGCTAGAGGAGTTGAGAATTTCAATAATTTGTGCCTGCAACCAAAAATCAAAACAAAACACAAGCATTTAAAAGTTTAAAATATTTTTGTTGTGTAGGATTGTATGTGCACCTGGATGCTCCTGCATCATACATCCACATAACCAGAGGTGAGTCCTAAATATTAAATGATTACATGAAAAACAAAAAAAAAAAAATTTAGAGTAAGAAAGCTGCACAAATGCTTTGCACCGAAATGCCACCCACATCAAGTCCTCAGCCATGATCTAGTGAATAGCGCAGATCTAATCTGTTGCAATCTTGCAGCACCTATGGGGATTGTGTTAGGGGTCACTGGCCATGATTGTCCATTTTACATGTTCCTCCTTCAAAAGCTCAAACCTTGGGAATAATTGGCAAGAGAATTGACCAATCCCCTTTCTACACACAGACTGTATTCCAGAGATTAACATCAGAGGATTGATACATGATAAGGAGTAAGTTCTAGATGAACACACTCTCATTTGTAGGTTCATGAAAACTTGGACAAATCTCAACGATCTTCATGAATGGATCATAAAAAAATGGAAAAATTGTATGGAAGAAGAAATATATATCTATCCCTATGCCAGAGGGTTTTTTATCCTCAAATTTGATTATGTTCAAGATAAAGAAGAGGTGGTAAAAGATGGCCTATGGATTTTTCAAGGGGATTTCTTATGCATGAAACCCTAGTTTCCTTCCTTTGACCCTCAAACACTTTTCTTCTACATACCTATGGGTGTGATTACCTTATCCCCCTCTGCAATTCTAGGATGGGCCATTGGAAATGGCTTAGGAAAATACTATTGTGCTTCAAAAGAAACAACAAATTTGTTGGCCCACAGTTGTCGTTGTACCAAAAGATTGACCTGTTAATGCCTAATACAACTACTAGAGCTAACGGATCCACAAGAGGCAGTTAGTCCATGTCACAAATCCCGAGGGGAGCACTAACCATCTACCAACAAACTCCCCCTCAGCATTACCCGAGGGGATTCGAACCCAACACCTTTGGCTCTGATACCAATTTTTGGTCCACAGTTGCTGTTGCACCAAAATATCAACTTGTTAATGCTCGATACAACTGCCAGAGTTAACGGATCCACGGGAGGTGGTTAGTCCATGTCATGAAACCCAAGGGGAGCGCTAACCATCTGCCAACAAATTATGAAATTTCCACCTATGCATGTTTATGTATGGAAATGAATCTCACAAAAGGCCTCCCTATTGAGATCTCTTTGAAAGTTGGTTGGAGCCAACTAGTTGATTATGAAAGAATAGCTTTAGGTATAGGAAATATTTTTTCATTGTTCATTCAATTGCTCAATGTTCGAAAATGAAAACCCATGATTAGGGAAAACATGTTGTGAGTGGCACACTCACATGGTGTATTGTGGTTGAATTCCACCATTATGTTATTCGGTCAAATGCATAGAAATACTCGATCTTTGCACACAATATCATGCTGGATAGTCCAAAATCAAATACTTCCACTCCATTTAAACCACATGAAACAGATACTGAGAATCCAAGTTTAGAGGAATCAACATCGTCATAAGATAATGCAACCATCAACATAAAAAATATACAACTTCTTTTGTGCCTGTGATCTCATTATTGAATAGGAATTTCAAGGAGAAAGGAGATACAACAAATGAAAAAAATGAACAAAGCATAGAGCCCTAGCCTTAAATACATCAAGAATCTACGATCTCACATTGAATATGGATTTTGGGGAGAAAGAAGATAAAACAAATAAAAAAATTAAACAAAGCATGGAGCCGCCTCAAACAGATCAAGAATGGATAGAGGTTAAGAGAAAATAGTTTCCCTCTTCAAAATCTAAGCATCTTATGACATTAAGTTCACCCTCGAAAAAAGAAAATTCTAGAATGTATTTAGGTACCCCTGTTTAAAGGGATGTAAATTTTTATAAACTTTTTTGAAATTAATACACAGGTGTGACCTCGATAACACCACATTTACTGATAAAAAAAACCGCACAAACATAAATTGAAATTTTAACATAATGTATATGTATCTATTGAAATATATGATGATGAAACTTGAATTGATGAAGATACCACAATAGTAACTATGATATTATAAATATCTTATAAAATATTGCACTTTATTTTTAACACTTAAAAGATGTTAATTAGTTCATGACAACAATGATGTTTTATGATTTTTTCCATTTAAGTTAATTATTCCTCTTAATAAACCATTTAAATACATGTTTGAGAGCTATTTGAAAGAATGTGGAATAGAATCTTCTCAATTTGAACTTCTTGATTATATATTTATTGTTTTTGTATTCTCTTATAATTATATTCCCAGTGTAATCTCCTATGTATCATACTAAACTTCTCACTATTACAAACAATTACATTACACAAATAAATCAATTAAAAAATAGATAATCCAAAACATAAAAAAAAGATATTTATAAGTATCAATAATATAATAAATTTAAAATTATACATTTCATTTATAATTTTTTTAAAAATATTTTATACTTCTAAAAGAGAAACATTTCTATGAATTCTCAAAGGTATTTTATAAATATAAAAAATATTAAATATTTATTAAAATATCTTAAATTGAATTTATTTCTTCTAATTTATTTTTTAAATGTTTATAATCATTTTGTAAATTACATAAAAAAATTTAAAAAATTGTTAATTTAAATATGAATATAAAATTAAATACATTAAAAGTTGACAACTAATTTGACATTTTTGGCTTCCCTTGTTCCTATTAATGGTGAAGAATGTATGGTAATGTAGACCTCATGCTCATCTCTCCCAACCATTCTTGTTCTTAATTAGGCCCTTGCTTTATTGAATTGGTTCCACTTTTCATTGCTTCTTAGAAGATTGTCAAATTAATCCACACATGCATGCTCATATATATCTCCTACCGGTGAATATTATTTGATGGAAGTAACATGAGATTGCCTTCACTTTTGAATTCTAGCACATTAATATCTCTTTATTCCATACACAAACCCACTATGTTATTATTAGTAAATATATTTTTCTTCAAATATGAATAATACTTTAATATTATATTATGTTTGGTTTTGTGGTTTTTGTACCTTCTTTACAAGAAACTAAGTTGATGATGATATCTAGTGTGATATCTAATATCCCCTCCTTCCATTCCTCTTCATTTTTTAATTTCTTCTAATACATTTTGAAACTTTGTCATGCTATTGATTAAAGAAGAATTGGAGTTGTGAAGAACATCAACTTTGGATAGCGTTGTAACATGCTTGCCATACTAACACACTAAAGAACCTTAATGCCACACATTGGGGCTATTTGCACACAATAAATTAATTATTAAGATATATGTTTCAATTATAGAGTTAAAATGTATGAAAGTCACCAACAATAATAAAATTCATCACCAAAGATGAAAACCTTTCCAAAATATAAGAAAAAATTGAAAGAGTAATGAAGAAAGGTACATCAAGAAAGTAAATTGAATATTGCTTGTGGTTTAGAAAATAAGAAAAAATGAAATCATTTTTTCACAAATGTTAATATGAGGCTTTCTTACTTTCAAATTAGGTACAATTAGTAAAAATTTTAGATAAAAAACAAAACAAACAACATATGATCTTCTATAATTTTTTTGTTAGATTTGGTTGTACAAACTAACTCTTAATAAGTAATATCAATGATGAATCATGTAGATCAACAAAATTCTAGAGTATATTTTTTTGCATAAAAAATGAAATAAAAAAATGAGTGCCTAGTGGCCAAAGTAGATTCCAAGAACTTTGATTTGCATTTCATGCATTAGTCGAAGAAAATGACTGAGCTTCAAAATTTGCACATCATTTCCATGTGCATCAAAGTGACTTCCCAAAACCATGTATCCATCATATTTATAAACATCTTCCATGACCATAAATTCCCATTCCACTATCCACCAATGGTGTTCCATGCATTGCTTAACCTTGCTTCATTCTCCACCTTTCTCAATGGTTGTTATGATAACTAAAATAAATTATAAAATGACAACTTTTATTTTATGATTTCCTTTAAATATAAATATTATCTAATTGCTTAAATATAACACATAAATTTTAACACATACCAATTTCATACCTAAAATTTTAATTTTAGAATGCTAACAAAAGAAAAATAAAAAATACATAATTATAAAAAAAAATTACATAATAATAATAATCTATCATATATATATATAATATTCTGAAAAATAATTTCATTTTTTTTTAAACATTTCCTAAACAAATTACATATTACAATTATCAAATGACCACTTACAAATTCAAGGGGATATATTAACATAAATTACCTTTTAGCCCCAATTTGATAGACTTGGAAATGCAAAGGATAAACTTATAATTAATATCCATCCAAAATATTTTTTTAGTTGAATTAAAATTTTTAGAAGATTTACAAAATAGTAGAGCATGGTCGTAGTTTATAAGAGTTTGAACATTATTAATTTATATTTATTTTATTTTTTATTAAAAAATTGAATGATTTAAAAATTAATATACATAAAAATTAAAAAAAATCATTTTTTATGTATATAGAAAAAATATTTAAAAATAATGTATATAAAACTTATGGTCTCAGATACTCACTAGCAAAAGTTTAAATTTTTCTCATTAAATTATCTAGTATGACAATCTCTTTCAATGAAAAAATTCAATATACATGTTATTATATCAAATATTCATTTATGATTATATACATTATTAATATACATAAAAATTAAAAAGAAACATTTTTTTTATATACAATATTCAATATACATATTATTACATCAATATTCATTTTTATTTATATACATTATTATTATTTTTTAAAGTAAAAGTGGCAAGCCACTATAATACATTAGATATATATAAATAAATAATATAAATCCTGATTCCAAAGAGCATACATGCATGAAAGAGGAAGAAAACCTCTGGTTGTAGCTCAAATAGATACAATTCATAGAATATTATCCCGATGATAGGGATCTATGCAAACCCTCCAAACCACTAAACATCTAGACCACCTAACTCCAAACCAAAAAAGCCCAAACATCCAACTAGCACGACCACCATGCCCAAACCCCAAATACACTCCAGCCATCAGAGAGCCACCTTAGAGGCATTTCCTTCTTTTATGGCTGATCTGAGCAACATATTATGCTTGTTTAGAACATAATTCCTCCTTTTTACCTCTATCCATTCCTTCTCACAATGAGGTGATGCATTATTAATATACATAAAAATTAAAAAGAATAATTTTTCTATGTAAATAAAAAAAATTATTTAAAAATAATGTATATAAAATTTATGGTTTCAATTACTAATATTTAAGTTCCTATTCATTAAATCTCTCCCATAGGCTTACCACCAAATATTAAAGGAAACTTTTAGTTTTAACATCTATTAGGATAAATATATATACTTTCCATGAATTAATTCGTAGCTCACAATCTCAAATTTCTACATCCATAGGTGAGAGATGTTTAGTTTAATAGTGTTGGATAATTGTTTAGTTTAATAGTGTTGGATAATTATATTTTACAATAAATTTTGTGAATATAATATTTTATGTAATTGTTTTTATTTTCAAGTGTATTTTAAACATTTGTTATATTGTATATTAGAATTATAATTATATCTAGAGATTTATATATGTTAAAAAAATAATTTTATTTTTTAATTTTAGTTAATATTATGTATAAATATTTTTGAGATTTCATTCAAAATATAATTGAATTTTGAAATATTAGAATATGTTCTTAGGGATATATATATTTTTTTTTGGTAATGAATTTTTTCATGTTAGATTTTAGATATTTATACCTATCAACCATTTAATAACACTTTTGGATGTTGTTACTATTATTATTGTATTAGAGGTATAAAAATAAAGAATAAATGACGTACTCTTAGATTTTGTGTGAGTTAATCTAAGTCAATGAATTTTGAATGTGAGCTTTTAATGGGGTCCTTACATCTTGTAGCAGGGTTTAAAGTAAAATTTTTACTAAGAATGATCTACTTTCCATTGTCACTTATTCCATGAGCAATTGCACGCTTTTGAGTATTATTCATCCATTTATTAAGAGATAGATCTTCTAATTAATTCCTTCAATAATATAACTTTTGAGAATTAATGATGATAATCTTTTTTTATGGAAATAATTAGATATGTAGATATATGACATCTCTACCTTTGTACAATAGATTTTAATATTATAAAATAACATACATCTAAATTAATGAGAATATAGAATTTTATAATGACAACTTTCAATAATTTCTTTTATAGATAATAACTCTTAATTATAATAAAAAAACAATAAAATAGATGCCAACCCCATTTATGAGTATCAACTTGGCTCATTTAATTGAAGTGACAAATACACTTTGGAAGATATTTTTAAAAAGCCTAATTATTAGACTCCTTAAATCTACTTACCCAATGACACTAATGCTTTATATGGAGGTGATCACCCAATTTCATTGATTGCAATAATGATTTTTTTGACTTATGATTGAAAAACAATGATAGAGAGAGATGAACCTTATCATGCCCCTTTTCTTAATGTGAGTCAAATGATCAATTCCTTCGTGACCATTGATTGAGGAATAAATAAGCCCCATGATTATGGATAATTGTATTGTTACCTAAAATAGCACCTATTTCCTTCAATTAATTGCCATATTCTATTAAAGAAAAAAAGGAAAGAGAAATCTTCACACTAATTTCTCACAAAATTGATTTTCTTTTATTATTATTTTTATATTTATATATATATATATATATATATATATGATGAAGGTCATTTATCATAATTAAAATCATTTTCTCTTCATCAACTCAATTTACATATAAATATTAATATTATAAATTTATTTTTATTATAGATCTAATCAAAATATAAGGAAACCAATCTATTATAAGAGTAAAGTCTTATAATATTTAATATTGTATATAAATGTAGTGGATTTGAGCTTGTTGGGTCATAATTCAAGAGATAATTATTGAATTTTAAATATACATTATGTAGTTGTAAAATAAATAAATAAATCTTTAAATTTACCTAGGGTTAATAATTTAAAGAGTAAATAATAAACAAATTATTATAGATGAAGAGTTAATACCTAAATGTGTATTTGATTAGATCTACAATAAAAATAAATTTACAATATTAATATTTATATGTAAATTTAGGTAGTAGGTGAATGCTTATAGCTATTGCATTCATTTTGGATCTTTTTGCTCTTGTGCCTCTCATGAATTTTTGTACCTAATTATTAATATTAATATATTATGCAGGTTTATTGCCTTTTGCCAAAAAAAATAAATTATATGTAAATTGAGTTGATGAAGAGAAAATGATTTTAATTGTGATAGATGACCTTCATTTGATATTGTTTATTGGATATAAGATGTTTGGGTCTTATGAATTATAAGATTGTGTGTGGACCTAAGTGACTTTGCACAATGAAAGCGATCTTTGTGCTTGTAGATTTGATTGCTAATTTATAGATTCAACATTATTGGGTAGATTTGACCTTGTGATTTTTAGATTTTTAGAACCTACAAATAGAGACATAACATACAATTTGAAAATATAGTGGTGTTATGTTCATATTGTTAGGAATTTCTATATATGGAAATGAGAGGCACCTGAATCTATAATTCTAATCTTACTCAAGTCATATTTATCAATTCACCAAGTTTGATAAAATTTGGAAGATAATAGGAAATGAATGCCACTAGTGGGACTACAATGATGTTATACTTGAGACTTGATGTGATGTTATGGAATGAAATGATTGCTAAAGTGAACTAGTTCAATAATTAGGATTTTTATAGTGTTGATGCAATGGTTGATGTGGAAATTTAATAGTGGTTGAGTTGATCCCTTGTGATAGATAGATATGGTGTGGTTGTCTTAATGACTAATATCATTGATTGACTAATATCATTGATTTATTAATAGATTGATGATGACCTAGGGGTATAACCATTTTATACTTGTCATATGAACATAATATTAATGATTTAGAATAGGAAATGGTGAGTAACAATAAGTTAGAGTCAAATCAATTTAAGGAGAGGATGAAAACAATAATACAAAAGTGAAGGTCAAATTTACATTATGGAATTAAATGAGGCCAAAATTGTACCTACAAATTTGACCATGAATAAGGAATGGGTAAACAAAGAGCTAAAAGTATTATGAAAATGGGATAAGTTATATTTTTTAGGTTTAATTTTAACTTATGGTCAATGTAGATTCCAAATTAGTTGAAATCATGTGTTAAGAAAAAATACTTAGGATAGCCATGCATAGTAGTGTAAGGTTAAAAGTGAAAAGTATCCACTTTTCACCCTTACACTTTGCACCAACTTTGGTGTACATCTACACGAAAAAGCATATAAAATTTAAAAATAAATAAAAAACACAACTAGAATCATAATAGAGGATCAAAAATCCAAATTTAACTTATAAATTGTGCATAACTTGAGAATAATTAGTAGTAATATGTCCCCTCAATATTTTGTGTTCCATGTAAAGGGCCACACACAAATCAAATAGAAATATTAGATAGAAAAATCATGATAACACAATAATATATGTATGGAAAGTGAGCATAAGAATGATAAATTAACTATAAAGAATAATATTGATAAATTAAGCACACAAAATCTAGGATAAAATAACTAGATATGCATACCTAGAATATTCGCCTTTGTATTTATGAGATGAAAATATGAAACATGCCTCCACTTTTGCCCTTAATTTTGATCAATAATGAATGTGTGTACCTTACAAAACTAATAATAACCTTTCCCCATGAGAGACTAGATCAAGTTAAAATTTTGAGGCTCTTAAGGAAAATTTTGAAA
>VDFB02354036.1:0-14053 GCA_007258455.2 Sequoia sempervirens
AATAAGCATTTTTTGAAATCCTCTAGGCAATGGTATATTAGGTTCACACTCTCTAATGAGAGGTAATGTAAGCATGTTCAGTACCACTAGGGGGATTTTTCATATTATGACCGCAAGTCAAATTTTGATAATCATGAAGGGTTGTACACAATTGTGTGAAGGATAGAAATCTCAACATTTCAAGTTTTCTTTTGAGTTTATCCTATAAGTTGGCAATAAAAATTTGTTGGAGGTCTGTAGTAGGAATCTGAATGTTTATTTGTGAATAAAGTGTTTGGTATCTTGCTATGAAATCAATAGCTTTCTCATCCTCTTTTTGTTTGCATGTCATTAAATCATCAAGGGTCATCTTAGGACCCATGTGAATATGGAAGTGGTTGTAAAAGGCATCAATGAGTTCATTGAATGAACCAATTGAATGGTTTAGCAAAGAAGAGGACCTCTGTAAAGCGGTATCCTTCAAGGACTTAGGGAGTAGCTTAGCCAAAAGTTTATCCTCAAAGATGAAATCACTACAAAAGGTTTTCAAAGTTTAAACATGGCTTACAAGATCTCCTTTTCCACCATGTTTCTCAAATCAAGGGACTTCTATACCTTGTGGCATTTGTGTGCTTAATATGTCAAAATATAGCGGGTTGGACTTGATGTATTCCAAAGGTTGATTGTTGTTGTTTTGTTGTAATGTTGCAACTTGTTGTTGGAGGGATGTCATATTTTGCAAAAGTGAGCTAATGAGAGGATCACTTTGATTGTAAGGTTGAGGGGAATAAGGTGGAGTGGTTTATTGTATGCAGAGGACTAGTGAATTGTAGGTTGGCGAAGGTGGATTGTTGAGGAGGGTTGTAAAATATGACCACCTTTGTTTCTTACAATATGACATTCACTTTGCCCATTTTCCTATTACTACCTTCACACTAAACCAATTTAAATTCCTAAATTACTCTTTTATAAAAAAATATTAATACTATTTAACAAGAACACAAAAAATATGAATTTTAATATACACTTGTTCCAACTAGTTTTAGTACAGAAAAACAATAGCCTCCATTCTATTTCATTGGTTCTAGTTCTCTGCATTCAATACAAAACTCTAAATTTCAACCACAATTAATCAACATATACTAGAAACTTACATTTAAGTTTTACAAATCTTCAACCACATTTATTATTTTCCTTTCCCCTGCCAACCTAAAAGCTCCTAGCTTTGTGGTAGAACTCGACGCAGTCCCTTGTTAAATAGTGAAACATGTAAGAGAGCGGAGGCATTGATTTTGGAGAAAAACTAATGTTTTAATTTATGGTTGATTAATAGTTTTTACAAGATGGAGTTGAGAGATGATATTTAGACGGTGGAAGCTCATAAATGATTTCATGATTCTTCTACACCCGGGATGAATACTTTGAATCAGTTTTTAATTTCAATGGATGGAAAGCCTCGAGAGGAGGCAAATAGTTGTCATTTTTAAAAGAGAAGAAGAATCTACAATGAACGGGGTCACAGGAGTAAAAAGGGGAGATTTGCACAAATATTTGGAGGAGATTTGATGGCAAAAGTAAACTTAGCTTATCATTGTCAAAATATGTAAAACCCAGTTGTGGTAGTAGTGGACCGGCTGGAGCACCATAACCTCGTCTATTGCTACTGAAAGTGCACCAACAAATTTTATGGTTCGTGATGACATGAACCACTCTGATATTGGCGACGAGGTATGCTAATCATCTCTATTTTTCTATTTTTCCGTAATAAAACGTCGTAAATCTAGAGGAGACCAAATAGGTAAAAGTTGGGAAATTGGAGGCTAAGACTATATTTATTTCTTTAGCATGACCGATTGTTTGCAGAGTTTCATTCTGGGCAAGGCTAAATTAGATGTGTCTCATTGAGATTGAACGCATCGCATATAGAACTTGACTATTTTCAGCTTTGTAGATTAAAAATGATCTTTTTGTAGCTTAAGATATTTTCTAGCAATCATGGTTTACTAGGTTGGGGTCGCTTCTCTGAATCAATGCAAATTCTAAAACCCTAATTTTTAGTTCATTTCACTCTCGGGGGAGTTTATAATCGCATGTCAGCGTTAATTCTGATTATATTTTGTTCAACTTGTTTCGGATAAAATTCAAGAGTTTAGTTCTCTCATATTTTCAATTGATTCATCATGAAGTATTTCACGATTTGGGTCCATTGTAAACAATAGATCTCGTAATGGTCAGTTGTAGCAGCTTGGTAAATTAGACTCATCGGTATTAACATATGATTTATAGGAATTCTAAAACAATGCAAGGAAATCAATTCTTTTCCTAGATAAGAGGAATTTTGCGTTAGTAGGGTATGTATAACACTAAACACCAATGAAAAAGTATTCCACAGGGACAAAATATTCTTCTGCATTATCCATAAATCCAATACATCATTTGTTTAGAGTGAAACTCAAATGCACTCGAGAAACTAAAACAACACATACATTCGAAAATTTAAAAAACAATCTGCTAAGCCCATCTGCATAATTTTAGAAATTTTGCTAGTTTTCTTTGTAGATGTCCTAGCTCAGTTTCTAAACAAGAGTTTTGCATCTGCAGCTGCTTCTTTCCATTTTCCAAGCGTATTTTCTGAGCTTCAAGGGCAGCCCTCTTACATCCCAAGTGGGCATTTCCATTGATCTAGAGAGATCAGTGTGGACGCAGTCAAGTCCTTTATCCTTTTTGCCTCCTTGGTCCTCATTAGACAACACACACAGATCTCTTCCCCCACTGGAGGGATTGGGCGCCTCGTCACTCCCGGGAAGTTGTGAAGAAGAAGCCAACTTATTACTGTTATTAAAACCTGTACATCCGCTTTCCTCCACAGTAATTGTAGCATCTGACAGCAATATGAGATTGTTGCTCATTTCAGGAATTTGGGATTTAGAGCAGGAGGGCAATTCATTGGCACAAGCTTTCTTATGTGTGTCCCACACATATCCATCATGCATCATCCTCTTTCTTTCTACTGATTCCTCTACAGTTTTTGTCTTCTCTATTTCCTTCCCCTCACTTCCACTGAGAACCCTCTTTCCATGCTCTTCCATAATATTATATAGTATAGATGAAATCTCTTTGCTGGCGTTTTCTTTATCCCCTTTTCTCCCCGAAACATCCCTTCCCCAGATGTCATATTCGTTGATAGAAGGGTCTCCGTGCCCAATAACACTGCGAGGAATACTGGATTCGCCGAATGCTTTAATTGCTAGATACTGGAGGATGGTCGAATAATTAAAAGAGATCATGCGCTTCTGCTGGACAGATTCGATCTGCTGCAACATTCGCTCTTTAACAAATTTGCACCAGTTGAAGCAAACCCCCTGAGAAACCTCAATGGCAGTCTGAACAAACTTAAATGGAATATAACCCGCCCTCTTAACCCCCAGGAGCTTGTAAACTAAAAATTTGCAAGCAAATTGCACAGTTGGGTCAACAATTGCATCAAGCAATAATCCCGAATATTTCTCACCCATTTCAGATTTCGTAAGACTTATTGTTATTTCCGCTCTATCATACTCTCTGCAGGGGTATAGATGTCTACCTGAGTTTGGCAGACCCGTTGCTTCGTGGATTTTCTCTTCTGTAATCCGCATGCGCTTTTCTCCTACTCTCAACTCCCCGTCCACCATGAAATCGATGAGCGCCGCGCAGAAAGCAGTGTCGCATCTGTAGGTGACCGCCTTCAGGAATGGAAGAATACCCGCTTCCTCGAGAGCTGATCTTTGGTTACTGGTTAAATTTTGGTCCCACATTGTACGCAGAGCTTCTGAATTAATCTCCCGGACCCTCACGCCGGAACGCAAGATCTTAGCCTGCTGCTTCTCCTCCATTTTTCTGGCCAACTCGCTCACTTGTTTACACAACTGGTGTAGATGGATTGTTTAAGAGCTCGAGTAATCTGTTATGTATATATAAGAATGTTGATGTGCAGTGATATTCGTGGTGCTTCCACGTATCCACTGGCCGCATTTAAGGTTTGTGGCACCGATAATGGTGGCGCGGATAGAGGTAGAAACGAGGCATAGCGGACTAACAGAATTTTACAGGAGCCGGCCGTCTGCACGAGGCGGCTTTTCGTTGCCTTGGAATTGCTTCGTTAGAGGCACCGTTTATCACATCCAATTCTTGCACTAAAATAATTAATTTAAATCGGAAAGTATAAATAAATAACCGAACATATTCATTTTTTTAATGTAATTACATTAAATAAATTTCACTTATTGATTATCTATAACTAAATAGATGTACCATATTAACTTTTATTTAATAATATTTAGAAAGCAAAATTTTATATATTATAAAAGTATAGGATTAAAATAGTAAAGAGCAATCAAAATGTTTTAAAAATTAATATTAAAAAATAAATATAATTTTTCACGTTTTTTTAGATGTAAAGTTTATTTTTGTCTATTTTATATTATAAAAAATATAGGATTAGAAATAGTAAAGAGCAATCAAAATATTTTAAAAATTAATATTGAAAAATAAATATATTTTTTTAAGTGTTTTTAGATGTGAAGTTTATTTTTATCTATTTTATATTATAAACATATAGGATTAGAAATAGTAAAGAGCAATCAAAATGTTTTAAAACAATAATATTGAAAGATAAAAAATATTTTTTCACATGTTTTTAGGTCTAAAGTTTATTTTTGCCTATTTTTATATTATATAAATATAGGATTAGAAATAGTAAAGAGCAATCAAATTTTTAAAAAAATTAATATTGAAAAATAAAAAATAAATTTTCACTTGTTTTTAGATGTGAAGTTTATTTTTGTCTTTTTTTACTTAAACAAATTTTATACATGGATCAAATAAATTTAATATATTAATAATGATTTAAATATATGTCAAAATCAAATTTTATTATATATTATAAAAAAGCAAAAACAGTGTAGAATAGTCAAAATATTTTTTTCTTAAATTTAATATTTAAAAAGAAATAAATGTTTTTTATTGAGGTTTATAATTTTATCTATTTTTTATATTGGAATTAAAGTTTATTTGCAATTCATTTACTTTTTGAATTATGACTATGACTTAATGTTTTTCAAGTGTGTTTTGAATGAAGTATACCAATCACTTCTTATTTTTCACGTGTGTTTTGGATGTGGTGTTTATTATTAGATATACCTACGAGTTCTGTCTGGAAGAAAATTTATATATTTTGTATATTGACACTAAAGTTTGTTTACCTAAATTCCTTTAGATTTTGAAGCATAACTGTCACTTATGATTTTGCACGTGTTTGGGATCTTATTAGATATACCTACGAGTTCTCAAAGCCATAATTTATTTTTATTGCATGCACCTTCACAAATTGTACAACATAATATTTAGAGATTGTTATTATTATATCTATGACATGGCACAAAACAATGAAAACATTTTTACACATACCTTTATATGAAATTTTAACTAGATTGTTTCATGCATTACTTCAAATTATTTCTTGTTATACTTAACATACACTAATTACTTTTATTTTTTATTTTTTGAGGTTTCTACTTTTCCAAATTAATGAAAAGATTATTTTTAATAGTATCAATTGGAGATCTTTCCTCAAATTGTATTTAAACTTAATGTTCGAATTCATTTATATTCTTATAGTTCTTAGGTTTTTTTATATTTATAATATTGTTGTATTTTGTAACATTGTCATTATAGTTATTTTTAGAAAAGGATATATCTTAATTTCGCATTGGGATTTTATATTGAATCTTCTCGAAAGAAATTATAATGAATATTTATCATGATTCTTAGCCATGTACAAAATGAAACTAGGATTTTCTAAAATAATATTCTATTCTTACATATTTTTGAAATAATATAGATAACTTATTCAAAAAAATTATGTCAACTCTAATTTTTTGCCACATAAGGGCCCTATTTTTTCCATGATGATCCTACACATACCCTCTTAAGAACTCCAAGAAATGACTTCTTTGTATTATTTTAAGGATTTTACTATTCTATTATTTTCCTTTGGGATGAAAAATTTACAAATGTGCACCTCCTTCTTGTCCTATACATCCCTCAATTTATAAGGGTTATACTTTCATCCTCTTGAATTCAAGGAAGTATTTCTTAATTTTCCTACATAATCTTGATCAAATATCATTTAGAATGAAATTTGAAAGTATGAAGGTTTTTTCATTGATTAAAACAAGATTGTATTGTAATTGATATCAATTATGTAGTGGTTGAGAGAGAGTGTTCCTTTGATTAGTTTCATTATGCTTTGATTAGTCACATTATGTTGTCATCTGCTAAGTTACTGGTGTTACCCTCTAGTGTTGCATTGATAAGGTTCTAGTTGTGGTTGTGATATTGATAAAGATGTCATGGCTATTGAGAAAATTGATAAAAAGAGGAAGCAAGGTGTTACAGTGGTGCTCAATGTTGCAAAAGTTTTTTCATTATACTCTACATTTCTTTTGGGATGAAGATCTCCATGTGTGGCTTGGATATGTTGATTAGAGGTGTTCAGAGATGTTGAATCCATAATTTGGGCTTCTAGATCGATGTGCAAAGAAATATATGTTCACCAGTGTGAACTAGATTTGCAGTGTTGTTTACAAAGGTGTTTGGGAGAAATATTTTGTCTCCATATTTCTCTGCAGTTGTGCGTCAGGACTTGAAATTATAAAGGAAATTTGGTGGTGTTTATTTATTTCTTATGTCAAGAGGATTCATGGTTTACTACTCTAGAAGATGGCTTTTGAAGTTGCAGTGTTTGGCAGTGCAGTTTGAGTGCACTGAGCTTCTACATTGTGAAGGTGTGAATTAGTGTGAAGAATTTTTTGGATCTCATGTGGTTTTTGGATTACACTAAAATTCATAGAAGTGTGTTGTGTGGTTTTCAAGTTGTCTTTGAATTTGAGGAAGTTTGTACTTCAAATTTTAATGGTGTTTGCACGGGTAACAACCGACCTGGTGTTTACACTACATTCGAAGATGAATAAATATATATGAAGGAATAATGTGGGGTGTGAGAGTTATTTTGTGTACCATTTAAGTTTTGTATTGGTCCACTTTCATTCCTATCTATCTCAAGAATGCTTAGTGTTGACCTATTTTGAATTTGTAAAGTGTAAAGGTGTGTCTAGTTGACTTGAAGATGTTTTTCTAGTTGATGATATTATAAATGCAAGGTGAGTTGATAAGAGATGAGGCATGTGTGTATATGGAATAAGTTGGGGTCAACCACGAAGCCTAGGATCAGAACTTTCAAATAGATATTCACAGATGAGAGAAGCAACACAAGGCTATTTCACTAGAGATGAAATTATCTAGATGAGATGACATAATAAATTACATAATGTATAGGATTCGTAAAGCCATGAAAAAATAGACAAGTGAAAAACTAGTTATCCCTATGTTAAAACCAAATTACACTAGCATGCCCCCTTAAAAGTGCAAACTTAGGGAGAATTATTATACAAAATGAGGATGTTTATGGGTCCCAGATACACAACCATGTTAAGTAACCATTTATAATGCGAAAAGCTATCTCTCACAACTAGAGAAAAGAAAAAAAACTTGTGGGAAAAAATGCCTCTCCAAAAGAGAGAAAAGAACAAAAAGATGCATGTATGGAGGACTGAATAAAAACCACAAGGACTACGTACAAAATTTATATACAATCAATGACCCCCCGATAAGAGAGAAGGAGATAGACTATATAGCCCATGCACAATGTGTAATCACTTATAAAAATGGTAAGTGCCTGAAGACCGAACATGATATAATATCAACAAACTCCTCTCCCTTTTGGAAGAAACAAAACCAAGTACAAATGCAGGTATGCCTCCCATTCTGGATAGGAATTAGCAAGTGAAATCCTAATGTAGGATGAAAATCTCTCTAAAATCTACTCATGTGTCACCAAGATCTTAGAAGATGATGCCACAAACCAATCAGGAACATGCCCAGCCACAATAGAAGATGACAAACAAGGTGCCATTGGAAATTTATTTTAAACATTCTTCAAAGAAAGATGGGGTGACAACAATTTTACCACAACTATCATAAAATAGGAAAATTAATCCTTCAAATGTGTCTTCCAATTCTGAAATGTGAGACTCCATGAACAATAAACCAATTTCCAACAAATATGAATCCCAATCAAGAATACAATGGTAATCTTGTTGCTCACGAATGATGGAAGTACTTAATGAAGATGGATAAACTATCTCTAGAAAAGAATTAGGAACCTCTAAAGCAACCACAACCTCATCTAAAGTCTTAGAAACCTCCAAAGGATCACAAGCATGGTTTATTTTCTCTGAGGAAGGAAGAGACACACAAGTATCGGAAAGAGGATCATTGAGAGTTGGTGGAGTATCAATATCTTCATATGATTCTTCAATGTAAGTCCAATGAGCATAAGGGAACTCAAAATGAACAAATGATTCAAAACTATCTTCATCATTTATATGCTCAAAAATAACTCCAAAGACTTGAGCCATAAATTATTCCCAAATCATATACCTACTACGTATGCTTGGAACAAGAACTTCATTATATAAATATGGCAATAGATTAAGCTCACTAAGATAGTGAGAATAAAATCACTCCATTGATCAAAGTTCCTTTTCTCCAAAGAAACAATTATAACTGAATTTTAGAAAAAAATTCAAAGATAGTGCTTTCACAAGTAAAAAAACTTTGAAAAAAGAATTAAACCTGATTTAGTGTAAAAAATGATTCAATCCATTGCCTAGTCTCCATGTTCACACCAAGAAAACTCAAGAGAGAATAGCAACACCAATCACCACAAATGGGAAACATCTTCATGACCACATGAGCCTTTGCTCACTGTAAGGAAGGGAGTAAGAGACTATATAAATAGCAAGAAACTACATCACACCATGAATGTGAGATAATATTTTGCAACCAAGTTAAAAAAAAAATTAACCTTTTCATGCCCAAGAAGGAAATGGCGAAAAAGATGGAAACCCTAAATAAATTTTTATGCTCAGCCAATCAAAAAATGTTTCAAAGAAAATGCCACGATTTTTAAATTATTAAGATGAGATGAGATGAGATAATAAATTACATAATGTACAGGATTTTTAAAGACGTGAAAAAAAAACAAGTGAAAAACTACCCTATGGGAAAAACTAATTATCCCTATGTTAAAACTTAATTTCACTAATAGAATAAAGTTGAATGTTCTATTACAATTTTGAGTAGAGCAAAGCGAGCTTTAAAATGTTATATTAGTAGATTTCATGAGCAGAAGGTGTTTGCAATGATTTATACAAAGTCACGAAGGTGTTGAAGATATTGGGTGCACTTCTTGTTGCATTGACATATTCCTATCTATGTGGCAATCTATCTTTTTCTTTATTCTTCATATTCTAGTTGTGAGCCCTTTTGAAAAGCATGTGTCCTATTCTGGTAATGATCATTTTTACCGGTTTCACAATTACTTATATTATGAACTAATACTCACTGTTTTTTTTTACCCTTAATAGATTTTCCATGTAAATCTAGTGTTCTCTTGTGTATGCTATTGTTGTTTAAGTTTATGCTATCTACATTTTATGTTCAAACATTATAATGGAGTAAGGGTTTAATTAATGCATGTGGATCTGATTACTATTGAAGATTTTGATATTTTAATTAGATCAAAGCAAGGTTCCTTGGAGAAAAACATGGCCGCTTGAGGTAGATATAGGATTTCGAACAAGGAGGAGATCCCTATGTTTGATGGCATAGACTATGCATTCTACAAGGTGAAGATGGAAGGCTATTTGATTTACCTTGGATATGACACTACATAGGTAATGAAAACTACACACACCATAACTACAAATGGACCTAGGACAACTGATGAGATCAAGTCCTATGAAAAAAATAGTAAAGAAAGGTTTGTTCTTTTGACTGGTCTTGCAAATATTGAATTAGTGAAAGTTATGGATCTAAAAATATCTAAAGAAGTTTGGGAAAAGCTAGAAATTATTTGTGAAGGACATAATAAGGTTAAACAAGCTAAGATGTTGAATTTTAAGAGACAATTACAAGTTACATATAGAGCACTGATGAACTTGTGAGTGCAATGAGAGGCCTTGGTGCAAAATTCAAAGAACCTAAGGTGACAAAGAAAATTCTTAAAATCCTTGATTCTTATGGTGAAAAGGTTTCTACTATTGAGGAAGTTACAAATTTTAATACTTAAACTAGAGATCAGTTGTATGAAACACTAACTAAATTTGAAAGAAGAAAAACTAGTATGAAAAATGGTGCAAAAGTGGAGACTACTTTCAAGGCTAGAAAATAAAAATAAAAATAAAGATTCAGATGGATATGAACTTGATGATGTGGAAGCTAACTTTTTTAGAAGGTATAGTGACAAGAAAATTATCCCTTTACATTTTCTCACTTGTTTGGGACCTCCTTATTAAAATGGTTAATGTTATAATATGTATATTTACATATTCACATTAATTTTAGTGACCTATTAATTAATTTAAGGATATTTTAATGCAAGAAAACACAACTCTTGATAATCTTGAAAATCATAAAGATTCTTCTCCCAACACTCTTCTTCCTTGTGATGAAAGTGTTGTGGTCTTAGAAGAACTAAACATTGAAATCCACGAGGATCCTATTTATCATCTTTGAATACCCCTTCCATTGGTGAAAATGTTTTGCTAAAACAAGAGACAATCATTGATAAATCTTTTAACCCTAATGGATCCTCTTTCTTATAAAGGGAAGGCCTTGATGTTAGAAGAATTGTGATTGATGACCAAATAATTATCAAACCAAAGAAGACGATGCCAAAAATGCATGAGCATTACAAATTTTATCAACAAGAGAAGCATGATCCTCGTGAATCCTTACACGACCTATTAAAGATATCCAAGACTAAGAAATAATTTTACACTCTTTTACATTGAGCATTAATTAAATTACCACTTATAGTGTAGGAAAAAGTATCCCCTCTCCACACTTAATGTTGGAATAGTTAATAATAAAATGAGCTCAATTATACCTTAATTTAGTGTTGTAATATGCTTTTCATATTCACAGTAAATTTAGGACTTAATTGTGCCTTGTTTTTTTTGTTGTAAGGTGTACCTTTACACTTTCACACTAATATAGGGATTTAATAATTAATCGAGGTTAATTTTCCTTAATTGGCCCCTTTGATTCAAATCCAAGCCTAATTAAATGTAATTTTTGAGGCATAAAACCTGACATTCGTAAATTTCATTTCACAAAACTTGGCTTTGGAGATGTGTGTCCTAGGTAAGTGACCTAGGAACCATTCACCATAGGACCGTGAAAGGGTCGTCACTTAGACCTAGCTCCATAATTTAACATAATATTTAACCTTCAACAATGTGTGTTCTAAGTAAGTGGCCTACGACCCCTTTTTGAAATATGCTTTTGGCTATATTTTAGTGGTTTCAAATCCACAATTAAATGTTAGCTTGTGATATTTGAATTTTGGGAATTAATCTTAAGATATATACAAATAAGACGATATTACATTATGTTTCACCTACAATTTCAATAGAAAATTTCAAGCAAGCTAAGGATTTTCATGTGAGCATTCATAGAGTACTTCAAGAGCATTTTCAAGGAATTTTCAAGGCTTCCAATGGTAGATTATTGAAGATTATTGCAGTAATCAAGATTCATTTCATCATGTCAAAGATGTATTGCCTCATGCATGTTGTTTGAGCTAATATGGTGATGTAGTATTCAAGATATAATCAAGCATATCAAAGGGGTGATCCCACAATACTGGTTTATAAATTTTGGCCAAACTGAACACTAAACTAATTTTTTCTAACTCAATCTTCACTTTCGAGCACCTATAGCTGCTAAACCGTGAGGAATTTGGAGATGATTCAAAATAGTTATTTGTGACATTTTGTTTGTAGATTCTAAATATATATTGTTCATAATTTTTGGAATTAGATTGCACTTCTATTTCCATCACCTTCAAAAAATAGTTTTTTTTTTTCAGTAAACACCATTTTTAAGGAGTGACACTCACCACATAAGACTTAACTTTCTTTTCATGAAGGGTAAAATTATAATTTTTTAGAATTCAAATTTATAACTACGATATCTAGTGGTTCAAATTGGATTCATAGTGTTTTATTGAATATTTTTTTCTTAATGAATTTTTGAATTCAAACCAATTACAATTCAGATATAGGCGAACTGTATATTGACAATAAAGTTTGTTTACCTAAATTCCATTAGATTTTGAAGCATAATTGTCACTTATGATTTTACATGTGTTTGGGATCTTAAATTTATTAGATATATCTACGAGTTCTCAAAGCCATAATTTATTTTTATTGCATGCACCTTCACAAATTGTACAACATAATATTTTGAGATTGTTATTATTATATCTATGACATGGCACAAAACAATGAAAACATTTTTACACATATATTTATATGAAATTTTAACTAGATTGTTTCATGCATTTGTTCAAATTATTTCTTGTTATACTTAACATACACTAATTACTTTTATTTTTTATTTTTTGAGGTTTCTACTTTTCCAAATTAATGAAAAGATTATTTTTAATAGTATGAATTGGAGATCTTTCCTCAAATTGTATTTAAACTTAGTGTTATAATTCATTTATATTCTTATAGTTCTTAGGTTTTTTAATACTTATAATATTGTTGTATTTCTTAACATTGTCATTATAGTTATTCCTAGAAAAGGATATATCTTAATTTCGCATTGGGATTTTATATTGAATCTTCTGGAAAGAAATTATAATGAATCTTTATCATAATTCTTATTTTCAAATTGATTTTTGTTTTATGTAATTTTAATATAGGGTAAAAATATATTTCTAAAGGGTGCTAGCCCATGTACAAAATGAAACTAGGAAGAAACAATAAAATGAATTTTCTAAAATAATATTCTATTCTTACATATTTTTGAAATAATATAGATAACTTATTCAAAAATATTATGTCAGCTCTAATTTTTTGCCACATAAGGGCCTAATTTTTCCATGATGATCCTACACATACCCTCTTCAGAACTCTAAGAAATGAATTATTTGTATTATTTTAAGGATTTTAGTATTCTATTATTTTCCTTTGGGGTGAAAAATTTACAAATGTGCACCTCCTTCTTGTCCTATACATGCCTCAATTTATAAGGGTTATACTTTCATCCTCTTGAATTCAAGGAAGTATTTCTTAATTTTCCTACATAATCTTGATCAAATATCATTTAGAATCAAAGTTGAAAGTATCAAGGTTTTTTCATTGATTAAAACAAGCTTGTATTGTAATTGATATCAATTGTGTAGTGGTTGAGAGAGAGTGTTCCTTTGATTAGTTTCATTATGCTTTGATTATTCACCTTATGTTGTCATTTGCTAAGTTACTGGTGTTACCCTCTAGTGTTTCATTGATAAGATTCTAGTTGTGGTTGTGATACTGATAAAGATGTCATGGCTATTGAGACAATTGATAAAAAGAGGAAACACGGTGTTATAGTGGTACTCAATGTTGCAAAAGTTTTTTCATTATACTCTACATTTCTTTTGGGATGAAGATCTCCATGTGTGGCCTGGATATGTTGATTAGAGGTGTTCAGAGATGTTACATCCATAATTTGGGCTTCTAGATTGATGTGCAAAGAAAGATATGTTCACCAGTGTGAACTAGATTTGCAGTGTTGTTTACAAAGGTGTTTTGGAGAAATCTTATTTCTCCATATTTCTCTCTAGTTGTGCGTCAATACTTGAAATTCTAAAGGAAAGTTCGTGGTGTTTATTTTTTTCTTATGTCAAGAGGATTCATGGTTTACTACTCTAGAAGATGGCTTTTGAAGTTACAGTGTTTGGCAGTGCAATTTGAGTGTATTGAGCTTCTACATTGTGAAGGCGTGAATTAGTGTGAAGAATTTTTTGGATCTCATGTGGTTTTTGGATTACTCTAAAATTCATAGAAGTGTGTTGTGTGGTTTTCAAGTTGTCTTTGATTTTGAGGAAGTTTGTACTTCAAATTTTAATTGTGTTTAC